>CM031235.1:961323701-961456700 GCA_018340775.1 Taxus wallichiana var. yunnanensis
CGTAGATAGATTATCTTCTTGTAGAGCGCGGCACGAGAAAATTTCCCCGGAGTGTGGAAGAGAGGCGCGGGAGAAACTCTTATTCTCACGAGTGCATAAGATAGGCAGTGGAAGAGACTCATTCTCTCCTGGGCGTGCAAGAGGCACATTTTCTCATGGGTGCACAAGACGGGTGCGCAAGAAGCTCTGGGTGTGTAAGGAGACGGCGCGCATAAGAGGCTTTCCTCTTTCCGCAAACTTCGTAGGAAGGCCATAACTTTTGATAGGAGATCCGTTTTGGAAAACGAGGACTTTTTAGAAAGCTCTCGATTTTCTATTTGCATAGAAACATTAAGAATTTAATTTGGATAAATTTTGAAGAGTAAATTTTGAGAAAATGCTTTGTAGGATTTTAAAATGAAAACTGGTAACATTTGACTTATAAAATTTTGTTCAATTTGACCTCCTTCATTCTCAACATACCAAACAGACATGGGGGGTTTATCTTAAAGGAATTTAGGATAGATTATCAGGTTTTATTTGTGGATTGAATATTAATTCTAAATTTATCAATTTTGAGAGTAAAACGACTTCAGCAGTTTTGCCTTTGTTCGATTTGAAAGGATTATTAACCATTTCTTAAGTGGTTTAGCTTGTTTGGGGTCATTTTAATCCTACTAAGTTCAATTTAATGTTTCATTTTCTTATTCATTGTTGTAGGGGTCATTATGTGCATTTTGAATAAAAGCATTTGCCAGTTTGAAAACATCTAACATCGATCCAAACAAATAGATTTGTTTACATTTACCAACTTCAATAATAAATTCATTCCAAAACACTCTAATTTATTAAGTTGATTCAAACAAGGTATTCAAATGCCAATTTACAACTTCAGATTTTCCAAACATTCATTTCTGTAAATAAAGCATCATGACATTTCAACATACATATTCACTTTTTTTTTTCCAAACAAAGGTTTCATAATGCATTGCAAACACAGATTTCCAATGAACACCAAATCATTTGAACAAGGTAACAACTTCCATTAATTTAAAAATGATTTCTTTACATCTTTCTTATTTCATTCCTCAATTTCAATATACAGAATACAATTTCCTTCTCATACATTCCAAAAACAAAACTGAAATCATTTCTTTCACATTTCGAATTTCATCTTTCATATCTAGTAATATGTACAAGGTCATCCACTTCAAAGTGGAAAAGGGTTACAATAAATAATAATCTCAACAAGGATCATTAAAATTATTTTCCTTTACTCCCAAACAACAACATGAAGATCCTCCATTTATTTCAATTTGATCACAACAAAGGCAGGGGAAAGGCAATTCTCTCCACCCAACCAAGACATCTAATGAAAGGAGAAGTCATCCTTCTTCATTGGCCCCCGAGCCCCAACCACAATGCAATAGAAGATGTGTTTCAACTCATGGCAACAACAGGCTTCCACAAACACACAAGCAATCTCACATTTAAAAACACATTCCAAAACATAATGTAGTTTGCAACCACATTAAAGCATAACAAACAAGACTTAGGCTTCATCATGCAAGCCAAAGGAGCAAGAAACTATGGGGGATGTTACTTATGTCTCCCAAAGGGGAAATGAGTATCACCACCTAAGAAAAAATAGTTAAAATACATATCATTTCAAATCCCTGACATACCCTTATGCCTCCCCCAAGTACCCCTTATTCCTCACATTTCCTTATGCCTCCCCAACCTCTTACGGCACCCCATAACGAGTAAATAAATGCAAGCTACTTCTTTTTAAAAGGTGGAACCCAAATCCCAACTCCCTCCACACTTATACCTCCCCAAAACACTTATGCCTCCCTCAAGAGTACCCCATAGTCTTCTCCTACACCATCCCTAAGCCATCTACCCAACCAACCAACAAACAAAAACAAACATACAAACATTTACATATTCATAAAAGGGAAGAAGAGCATTTCCAAGAGCCAAGCTCTTACCTCTCCATGATGGAGTTTGTCCCAAGTCCAAAACAACAAGCTTTCCAATGCAAAATAGTCCAAGATCAACAATCCACAAGCATGCAACAATCTCCAATATTCTCCAAAAGCAAGAGCTCTCAAGACCAAAAGAAGTCTCCCAAAATGAAGTGATAAAAGTGAAGCAACCCAAAAAAAAGCTAAGGAATTCCAATAAATAGAAGAGGGAAGAGAAGAGGATGAGGTGGATCCATGTAGGATGCCACATCACACATCCTCAACCCCAACACAAAAGTCAACTTCATTCTCCAATGCATAATCAATAGGTGGGTGAATAATATGATAGTTTTACTTACACAAGCAAGCCCACACCCCATAAGGACTGAAATTAAAACACCTAAGAAAAGTGCAATAGAAACATTCAACTTGACTTACAAAAATGCATAAAAAAGGACTAAATTTAACTCTCTAACCATAGGTAAGGTTGGTATACAAATTTAAGAGGTATGTGACAAGTTTTACTTGTCCCACAAGCCTCCAAAATCAACCTCCAAGGACAAATTTGAATTTCAAAGAAGATGGAGTGTTTCATACTCCAAAATCAACTTACACATCACTTACACATTTGTTACAACACTTTAATTTTAGGCCAACAACTCTAATAATTAATTACTTATGACCCAATTTGATTAATTAATTTTTAAACAATATAATTACTCACATTAATTTACCACAATTAAAAAATAATGAAAGTGGTAAACACATCACTTAAATAAACACATGCAAACATTAACAAAGGAACCAAATAAAAGAAAAAAATACATAAAATCTCTTTGTCACATTTCAAAGGTGATCCCCCCATGGGAATCCCTAACACAATCAAACACACACAAACAAATACAGTTGTCATGGTGACCTTGTTGAATTCATCTAGAATTCCAATGTGGTTGGTCTCCAATCCCCCGATGTTTGTTGTGATACTTTTAACCTGTAAAAATAAAAATACATCCTTCGGCCTCGTGGCTACATCAGAACATCTAAATGAATATAATATACTTCTAAAGTCATCAATATATATGTGAATCGCAACAATCATCAAGCCAATCAACAATGTCACTTAAAATTTCATCAACAACTATATCATCATCAATTTTTATTTTCTAGGTCTACTTAAAATATCCAAATATCACATGTCTGAACACATCTATAATGTAACCATGTCAGATAGTATATCAACCTCAATATATAAAATGTCTCTAATAATCATCATGCATCATATATGAATCAAAGTCAGCAATAATCCATGCTCTAACATCTAATCATCATACTAAATCAAAACTATAACAATGTCCATGGTATAGTCAACAATGTCATGACCAATATCAAAAGGTGTCAAAGGGAAGTGGGCACTACATCCCCCTTGTTATGTTTGTGGAGCTTATTTTCATGTTAGAGTGTGGTACACCTTGTGTATGTGTTACACTCCCGGGTATTTTACGGTGGTCCTGCTCACCTAGTGAGCGGGTCGGGGGTTCGGGCGAAGCCCCCAAGTAAATTTTCATGGGTGGTTTATTAACCCATGGGTAATGGGTAACCGTTATTATAGGTTGTTTTTGGGCCCATGGTTTTTCGGTACCCATTGTTTTGATTCCCATGATTTTTTTCCCATGGTTTTGATACCCACGTTTTTTTGCCCATGGTTTTGATGCCCACGGTTTTGCCAGGATCAAATCATGCTTAAGCGATTATCTATTTATATGGTCTTATGCATATGATAGATACATACAAATGTATTGCGAGATGTGTTTTGAATTCGGGTGTGAAGTGAGAGTTTGTTGAGCATAGCTCCAAATGGATCTCGGGTATTGTATTGAGAGAGTGGAGGCTTTTAATAAAATATGAGCAAGTGATTCTTGGTGGATGTAGCCCAAATTGGGTGAACCACATTAAATCTTGTCTCTCTGTGTTGTGTTATTTATTCTGCACTTTTATTTGAGATTTGTAATATTTTCGCATATTAGTTTCTCACATTGCGATTCTGTAAGGGATTATTCCGCATATTTTATCACTTATTTCCTAACACCCCTCCCCTTAGACTCAAATTCCTCCTGGAAGTCATAGGAAAGAGAGATGGGAACAAATGCAACAGAAAAAGGATCACTCCATTATGTGATTGCTTGCTTCAAACCAGTGTGGGTCTATAGAACCCAAGTTTGGTCTAATGAAATTCAGCAATAAGAAGGGAGATTGTAAGGGATGAGTTCTAAACTTTCTACATGCTAAGCCTATGAACATTTAAATCTAGAGAGTAACTTTACGCTATCAACCAAGATACAACACATAACAATATAACATGAAGAGTTCAAAAGAATCTTAAGAGTAACCACCAAGTAGCGGAATAATAAGGAGAATTTTATGAGTTGAGAAAGACCACATAGTTTCCCAAGGAATACAACATACTACAATAACAAAAATTAAGGTTTACACTAGGGTTAAATTATGCTTTCATAGTTTGTTGTTTAGGCAAGGCTAGCAGAATCAACCAAGACCAAAAATTTGTATGAGAGACATGTTTACTCAAGTTCCCACAATTTGAGGTCACACAAGATGAGGTTAATCAACAAGGAAGGACACCTAAATCAATAAAGCATTTACAATCGAGGAACTATTTATGGAAAACACTTATATAACTCGATAGGGTACAGTCAAACTTTCATGGTAAAATTAAGCAATTCCATGACCACAAGGTTTCCTATAGTTTGATTTTTTTTCTACACTTTTGTTTTAAGAATCGAACACACCACACCAACTAAATCTAGAGATGTCAACCATTTATCAAAAGAAAAACATATCTATATCCCCTAGCAACTAACATATCAATACAAGAAGTACCATTCTCAATAATACAATGGGATTCATTTATCTTATTTCCTGATCAAGCTCGGAATAACCACAAAGAGAGCACAAGCATAAATCGTAACACCAGAGAGCACTCAAGGTCTCTAGGGAGAAGAACAAGTAACACGAGGTCCAACTACAATCCAAGGTGCATCGTATCAAAAGTGAGTAACAACTTACGAAAACATCTTGTGCTTCCCTTTTCAATGACAAGAGAGGCAAACAAAAATGTGTCTCAAGAAGAACAAGAAGAAAAGAAGACTTCCCAAAGTTATGTCATATCCTTAACATATGTTGCCTTAAAATTACAATAACTTAGGTCTCCAAGGACAAGACAACACGCAAGGAGGTTGCTTCTCAAACAAGAGGTAAGTCTCAATCCAAAAGACCACAACTCACACTCGTTGAGCTACGGGACGATAAGGGTATGATGACCCAAAACTACCACAAGAAAGGCACATACATCTATGAACAAGAAAGTACTAAGCAACTAGAACACATTACTAACCACTAGGTGTTTCACAATTCCAATAGGTGGGTAGGAAACAGAACTACAGGTTCAACTATACATTGCACTCAATACACATAAATCTTACTTATTTTACAACTCAACTAAATAAGTCAAATTTGTAGTTTCGTTTGCTAAGCACATTCCTTTACGAGTTTTCTTAATTAAATTTGTCTTTATAAGGACCACTAAGGGGGCATGATATCTCATCGTTCTGTAAAGGCGTAAAAGAGAAAAAGTGTTTATCTTACTCCTAGGGGAGGTAGATGGACAAAGTTTTCCCTTTTTGTTCTTCTACATGGTTTTCATTTCTTCTATTAATCTACCAAGGTTAAATCAAGGACCATTTTCTATTTCTATGTTCAAGTTTATTTGTTAAGCTTCCAGGCCAAAACTCCTCAATTATAGTTTTATGATGTTTGGGTGAGTCAGTTTGTCAATTAAAAATTTAATGAGAAGGAAGGGTAAACATATCACACTATTACTTTTATGGAAAACAACATATCACGTTTTTAATTCTAAAGGAATAAGAGGCATTCAACATAGCAACACATTATTAATTTTGTAAGAACTAGGAAACAATCAATCAACATGGATCACAACAATATTTTCAATATTTTCCCACTAATTACAAGTACCTTAAAACATTCCTAGTGGGTTCTACAAGTTCTCAAAATGAAGTTACAAGGAAGGCCCATTTAAGAAGCATAATTACTTTTACTGATCTACTAGGGTTTAACAATGTTTGTTGTTTCGGTGAAAACACTTTACTCACATGATAAGACAAGGAAAGTTTTCAAATCTACACCCATATTACCATAGGATACCATCAACCAAGCAATCAGAATGACAAGGAAATATTTTAACTATAAGAACACCACATACTCACTAGAAAGCATCAAATGTAAGCAGCCAATCAACTATCTATTCAACATGGCTTTACGACCAAGAGTTATAGTTTCACATGAAGGATCACATTATAAAATACCACCGAGATTAAATCATCAAGGTCTAATTACACTAATATCTCCAGTGGCATGGTCCAAAAGACTCAAAGCATCCATAAGTGTCTCCACGTAATTCAAAATTAATAGGTCATAGAGTGTTATTCATAGTAACTTAAAAAGTTTAAGGAAAGGGTAGGCTTATTTATAGGTCAAGAGGGAAAACAAACACACTTAATTTACACACACAATACTCGAATGGGATTAATTCTAACCATAATTACCAAGATGCATACAACCCTCAAGTCACTACTTTATATAATGAAATAAGGAAATCCTGATAAAACTTAGCATGCCATCGAAAAGAAGCCACTACCAGACACACACTTTTCCACTAACATCTAGAGCCAGCCAAAAGCAACCTGATCCTAACATAATTCATCAACCCACAATTAAACACCTCTACTCGATGAGGTTCAAGCTCTTACCGGATTGTAAGAGAATCACCACCACCGCTAACAGACTGCCAACTAGAACACACAACACAACGAGCTCTCTATCTAGCAAGGTCGAAAATGAAAAAAGTCACTCTAAGATCCTAGACACCCTCAAGGTTCGTGCATCCAAAACCAAGGCATAACTTTAAGAACCTAAGAAGACATTCAAGACACCAAGGGTGTACCCCCATATGATAAAATGTCACAATACAAGAAGCATAGAACCAGCTCATCATCATGTAAGAAGGAACCACGTAACATTTAGCTAAATAGCCAAAAACATAATGAGCTCGAGTCACCAATCAAAATAAAATCCAAGAAATGTCTACAATCAAGGAAAGTGGCTAAGTAGCCACATTGCAAAGTCTGAAAATTCTCACAAAAATATAAATAACTAAAAGAGCCTCAGAGCTTCTCAATCCAATCATAAAATAAGATGTTGGTCCTTGATAAAATAACACAAGATTACAAATGTAAAACATAAAATTTAACACCACATTCACTTTGTAGCCCTTCATGGCCACCAATAGGGGTACTCTACCTCAAGGTCAGTTCCAAGGACACATACGCAGGATTGGGTCCAAAACGACACTCTAGACTTAATGTCCACTCTCCCATATGGGTAACAAAATGGAAAACTGACAACCAAACCATCTTTCCTAACCACTGAAGGAAGGAAGCTCTAAACAACTTTTAATTAACTCTTCTTGACCCCATATCACAATCACTATTGTCCAACCACAAGAATCACACCATACAATTTATCATTCCAACCACTCTAATAAGGAAGGGTCTTAAAAGGGCTTAACGCATCATATAATTAAATCAAGATTTAGGACTTGTAAAACAACACATTTTCAAAGGAGAACCAAGTTTCCACTACACTAGAAGTTCACAAAAATCAATTTAATTTAACATTCTTAGTTACCTGGGTTTAGAAAAATGCCACTAAGCAAGCACAACAACTCAAACAACTTATTATTTTATTATGATTTTAATTTTGGTAGTTCAAATGAACAAAGTAATGTAATATTTCTTCATATGTATTTTTGTTCAATTTTTTTAAACAAGGTTGTTTTCTAGATTTAAAAGTGTGCTAGGTTTATAGTTCATGTCTCAAGTTTTCTAGTGTGCCCAAGGGTCCAAGATTTGAACCCACGGCTCTGATACCAAGTGTAACGCCTCCCAAATACTCCCCACTCGAGACCAAGAACAACCTAGGTTTAGTTAGGAAAAGTTAAGGAATAAATTATTTTTAAGTGTTCCCAAAAAAATTCTAGAGTCCATTACAATGGTTATCAAACATCCTACACAACAATAGGAGAGAGAAATTCATCCCTAGCGTAGATAGATTATCTTATCTTGGGGAGCGTGGAAGAAAATTTCCTCGAGTGTGGAAGAAAAAAATTTCTTCTAGGCACAAAAGAGAGTGCGGAAAATAACCTTTCTTCCGGGTGTGGAAGAGAGGGGAGAAACTCTTATTCTCCTGGGTGCACAAAATGGGCGCAAAAGAGACTCATTCTCTCTCTGGGTGTGTAAGATAAGTGCGCAAGAGGCACATTTTCTCATGGGTGTGCAAGACATGATGTAAGAAGCTCTTGGTGCATGCAAGTGCAAGAGGTTAGTTCGCAAGCGCACAAGAGGTTTTTCCTCTTTTGCGAACTTTAGAAGGCCATAACTTTTGATAGGGAGCTCCGTTTTTGGAAAACAAGGACTTTTCGGAAAGCTCTCGATGTCCTCTTTACACATAAAATTTAATAATTTAATTTGGATAAATTTTGAAGAGTCAATTTTGATAAAACGTTTTTGCAAGCTTTTAAAATGAAAATTGGTAACATTTGACTTATAAAATTTTGTTCAATTCGACCTCCTTCCTTTCTCAACATGCCAAACAGACATGGGGGTTTCTCTTAGAGGAATTTAGGATGGATTGCAAGGGTTTATTTGTGGATTGAATATTAATTCAAAATTTCTCAATTTTGACAGCAAAACAACTACAATTTTTCCTTTGTTTGATTTGAAAGGATTCTTAACCATTTCTTAAGTGGTTTAGCTTGTTTGGGGTCATTTTAATCCTACTAAGTTCAATTTAATGTTTCATTTTCTTATTCATTGTTGCAGGGGTCATTCTATGCATTTTGAATAAAAACATTTTCCAGTTTGAAAACATCTAACAACGATCCAAAACAAATAGATTTGTTTACATTTACCAACTTCAATAATAAATTCATTCCAAAACACTCTAATTTATTAATTTGATTCAAACAAGGTATTCAAATGCCAATTTACAACTTCAGATTTTCTAAACATTCATTTATGCAAAACAAAGCATCATGACATTTCAACATACATATTCACTTTTCTTTTTTTCCAAACAAAGGTTTCATAATGCATTGCAAACACAGATTTCCAATGAACACCAAATCATTTGAACAAGGTAACAACTTCCATTAATTCAAAAATGATTTCTTTACATCTTTCTTATTTCATTCCTTAATTTCAATATATAGAATACAATTTCCTTCTCATACATTCAAAAAACAAAACCGAATTCATCTCTTTCACATTTTGAATTTCAACTTTCATAGCCATAACAAAACATATTTCCATCGCCAGTAATATACAAGGTCATCCACTTCAAAGTGGAAAAGGGTTATAATAAATAATAATCTCAACAAGGACTATCAAAATTGTCTTTTCCTTTGCTCCCGAATAGCAGCATGAAGATCCTCCATTTATTTCAATTTGATCACAACAAAGGTAGGGGAAAGGAAATGCTCTCCACCCAACCAAGACATCCAATGAAAGGAGAATCCATACTTCTTCATTGGCCCCTAGCCCCAACCACAATGCAATATAAAATTGTTTCAACTCATGGCAACAACAGAAGCTTCCACAAACACACAAGCAATCTCACATTTAAAAACACAGTCCAAAATAGAATGTAGTTTGCAACCACATTAAAGCATAACAAACAAGACTTAGGCTTCATCACACAAGCCAAAGGAGTAAGAAACTATGGGGGATGCTACTTATGTCTCCCAAAGGGGAAATGGGTATCACCACTTGAGAAAAAAACAGCCAAAATACATATCATTTCAAATCCCTGACATACCCTTATGCCTCCCCAAGTACCCCTTATTCCTCACATTTCCTTATGCCTCCCTAACCTCTTATGGCACCCCATAATGAGTAAAGAAATGCAAGCTATTTATTTTTACAAGGTGGAACCCAAATCCTAACTCCCTCCACACTTATACCTCCCCAAAACACTTATGCCTCCCTCAAGAGTACCCCATAGTCTTTTATCCTTCCCATATTGTGTTTGGTAAAAGTCTTTGTTGCCATTTTAATCTTCTCTCCGGGAAGAGAAGATCATGTGTGGGTCCATATTTGTCTCATGGTTCCTTTGTTCCTCTCGAAAAAAAGCTCTATATTTTGAGTCTCCCGTGCTTTGTTCCTTCAAAACTCACATTTTCCCATTTCCTCCATTTTCCATAGTCAAGATTATGTTGTCCCTACCATTTTTCCCTAAATACTCAAAGAGAAATGAATTGATGTGTCCCCGAGGAACGTATTTGAGTCTTGCAACATTTCTAAATCTCTTGTCCTTGAAGAAAATTTCATTTTTAGGCTCAAATGGTCATTTTTCTGTGTTTTTGGTTTGATGGGTTTTCCCAGTCAAATTTGCATCCTTGCATCAACAGGGAAATGTGGCATCCTTTGGTTGGACGCGGCTTGGCCAGACACTTCAAAAATTCTATAAAAAGCCTCAACTTTAAAATGTGTCCACGTGGAGGAAACGCTCATTTGAGAATCAATTTTTGGTTTGGCTTTGAAGTAGCATCGGGAGGACACGTGGAGGGTTGGTAGGAAAGAGACACGTGGAGGCTTCCACTGGGTTTCCCATACTTAGAAAAATTTCAAAAGGTTTTGGGAAGTCAGGACACGTGGAGGAATGACACTCATTTGAAGATCTACTTTTGGGCTTTGCCTTGGAGTAGCATATTTGCTTTTACTTAGGGAGGACACGTGGAGAAGGCTCATTTCATTTTCCGCTTTCCCATACTTAGACAAATTTTTATGCAGATGGAAATAGTTTGGTGGAATAGGGACACGTGGTGAGCCCGCGCTCATTTAGGGTCTTCAACTTGGGCACCATTTTAAAGAAGTGCCATGAGGACACGTGGGGCACTCCGCTCACTTTTGCATTTTCTTGGACTTTTCAATGACCAAGGAAGACTACCTCGGAGCTTGACACGTGGTGCCCTCCATAGAGCTTCAAGCCTTCAAACAAATTTTTCTAGAGTAGGACACGTGGTGAGCCCCGCTCGTTCAAGGTATCAAATTTTTGGGGCCACCTCAAGGTGTGCCATTGTGACACGTGGAAATTTGAAAAGTCATAAGGGGTGGGGAAGTGGACCATCGGAGGAAACTTAAAATTTTTGCCTCTTTGCCTCATAAAGGTTAAAATATAAAAAATGGCCCACAAGCCCGATGGGAAATAGTCAATGTTTTTCCCGGTCAATGGCGGAGGTGCGGGCTTTCGGAGGAAAAGTGAAAAATTTTCCCTTTGAGGGAAAAGGAGTTAAAGGCATAAAAGGACCCGGGGTTCCCTTTGGGACCCACATTAGGGACTTGAAGTGGAAGGGCGGAGCTATGGGGAAACTTGGAAAATTTTCCTTTTTCCAAAAGAGAGTCAAATGGCAGAATTTTTTCCATGGTTCCTTTGGGACCCACCTCAAGACACGTGTCAGGCCCATTTTTAGAAGTGGAGGTGTGGAGCAAAATGGGAAATTTTTCCATTTTTTCAAAAAGGGTCAGAAAAGGTCAAAGGAAGCCCCCGAGCCTATTTTTGCATCTTCCACATGGATGGCCCACATTCAAAATCAAAGATCAACGATTGTTGAGTGTCTAAATCTGATTTTCCCCCATTTTTTCTGTAAAACTCCTGGGAGTGTGAGTCTTCATGATTTCTTTGCTATTTTCTACATGCCAAATAGAGGAGTGAGTTAATTTTGATATCTAGAGTTTGGTGGGAGAGATCTGGAGACGTCTTTTGCCATTAAAATGGTCTGACTCTCAAGCCGATCTAGTTTTCCATTTTTCTTCTCCTGAGCATGCAAGGGGTCATGATTTGATTGATATGGGGTGGAAGTGGTTGGCGAATGGATGGAGGCATGTTTTTCCCGAGAAAGGAGTTGAATGCGGGAAGAAATCAAAGATATTTTCCCTCGAGCACCTGGAGACTTTTACAGATTTGATTCTGTGAATCATGAAAGAATCATGGCAAGCATTGGTGCATTTAAAGTTTTTGTCTTTTGGGAGGAAGGGGCTATTGGAAATGTTATAAAGGCACATGAATTCATCGTGCAAATGGTTGGGAGTTTTTGGAAAGATCAGGACTGATTTTCCAGTAGAAAAAGCTTGACAGAGCCCATCCATTTTGAGAAGCCATAGAGAAGCCTGTATATCTCTCTTTGTGTCAAATTTGATCGTGTCAAGGTGGTTGCAAGTGTACAACCATTGAAAAGCTTTGAGATTGTTCTAGAAACTTTCCCTTGCTGATAAATTTGATCAAACTTTGAGTTATTCTATGTTAATCTTGAGTAAAGTGTATTTATTTCATTTCTGAATGCATACGAGTAGTTTTCTTCTTTTTCTATTGCAATCTTGTACCAAAATATGGTCCAATCACATAGGTCTCAGTCCTTGTGATAGTTTAGTGGCATCTGCAATTTCATTTCTTAGAAGAGCCTTCATCTGGGAATGGGATAAATGGTTTAAAATCACTTTTCTTTCATTTTGTTGATAGAGATTATCTGTAAGCCTCTGGGTGTACCTCAGGCATGACTTGGTTTAAATCTTGGTGCTTTATTGGGTTCTCTAACTGAGCCTTCATGATAGAATCCCATAGGTTGTGTGAAAGAGTGCTAATCTGGGCCTCCATTGAAGCACATATTCTAGTTGAGGAAACAATTTAACTTTTTGTGGCATTTTGTTGATTGAATCTTTCCATTTTGCATAAGCTCTCAAGGATCTGGTGAGTCAAGTCCATCCTGTCTCCCCTCCCACCAAAATTCATTTAACAACAACCAATCCTACCCATAATACCCTATGTTTTTTTCATGTGTGTACACAAATGCATAATCTTTGTTACCAAAACATGCAGAAATAATCAGGGTCTCAAATGTCTTTAGTAACCTTTGCCTTGTTGTGAGAATATCTCCATAATCTGGAAGTGACAACTCGTGAGAGTCAGATTTGGTGTGTTGATCATATTTTCCCAAGGCCTTCTCTATAAAATTTATGCAAAAGAAAGGTACTGTATCTCCTTTCAAATAACAGAGGTTACAAAATAGGTTCTCTTACCTTGGTTGAAAGGCACAACCTAAAATAGTTAGGATCAGATCACATCCTTTTGCATGTGCTACCCACTCCCTTCAAGAGCCTGAGTGCTAACAAGTTAGATAGATTGCTTCCCTGGCTACAAAATGACATACATGATTGTCTATCTGCCTCTGAGTGTCTGTCAAACCCATGATGTTGCTTGGTCTCTGAAGGAGGTTAAATTTGGGTACCAACATAAATGGTGCCATTTCGGGGATGATATTTGGATTATTGTCATATGGAACTTAGAGACTAATTTAATCCATGCTATACATATTTGAAGCCATATCTATTTGACCCATCAACAACACCAACATAAATGGCATGTTGTTCGAGGACATTTTTTGCCGATTTTCGTGGATTTTAATTTTTAGAACCAATTCATTCTTGTTGCTCTCAACAAAGTATCATAAATCCATTTTAATTACATCTGTGTTCCATTGAATTTTGTAAAACACTTTTGTAAGTTCAAGTGATGTATGATTTTAAAAAACTTTTCAGTTTTCAAGTTTTGCAATGGTATTTATTGATAAATTTTGGTAAAGAAAGGTCAGAATTTTTTCATTTCAGGTTTCTAGTCTTGACAGACACTTGACAAATCATATTTAGTGCATTTGCACAACTAAGGTGGAAATCCTTAGTGGTGACTCCCTGTTGATTTGATTTTGATAAGGACCAGTGTCTTAAACCTCTATCAAGTAAGATTTGTTACTAATATTTGCAAAGTTGGAAGGAAGAAGATCTTTCTTTGCTAGGGATCCTATTAGGACATTATTTCTAGAGTTAGGAAAAGCAAAATCAGAAGAAGAAAAAATCTTGGAGAGTTGTGGGAGATCAGCAGACAAGAAGAGGGATCTCCATTGATGAAAGTGAATGGCCTATCATTGAAGACTGCCATTCAAGTGACTCTGAATTAGGTAGCCTCTTTGTGGAATTGAATTCTCCAAGTTGGAGAAGGGCCTTCATTTGATTTTGAAATATTTGCTTCACATTCTACACCTATCTTTTCTTTTTGAAGTAGATAGGGATTTCAAGAAGCAAGGCCTTTAGGGGATCTCCATTTTGAAAACTACACTCCTGTGTTCCAAGGACCCTCTGCCCCTCATCAATTTGTCACCCCTCCAAGATCACCTCCTCGAATCAATATGGCTCAGCCCCCTAGACCCCATTTGTTGTAAACACCTTTGGACCTATAAATTTTGTGGGAATGGCTGGTTATCCAAATGTAGTACCTCAAGATGTAAGGAACAAACTTCCAAAGTTCTAGGGAAACAATGCCATAACTGGTGATCAACATCTAAAGCTCTTCCTCAATATGATGGAAGACTTTGAGATTGAACATGAAGATGTATACATCAAATTGTTTGTTCACACTCTAGAGGAGGATGCAAGGGACTGGTACAAAGCATTTCTAGATAACTCTATTGACTCTTGGGATGAGATGAGCAATGCATTCAGATTACAATATGGTGATAGGACTGACCCTAGGTTTCTTCTATCAGAATTTGAAAACATCAAGAAGAATCCCAATGAGTCAGTACATGACTTCAATACAAGGTTCAATAAGACCTTGAGGAGATTTTTGTTAGGATAAGGCCATGTGATGAGTCATGTTTGATCAAATATACTGATGCATTTGATAAAAAGGTTGCTACTTACTACTTGAGGGACAAGAACCCTACCAACTTGAGGCAAGCATTCACTATGGCCCTACAAATAGAGAATAATATCAAGGCAATAGGAAAACCTCCTAAGAGGGAAGGTGTGAAGTTGGTTAACCTAGAAAAACCTCTAGACAAGCAAGGTTGTTGATTTGGAAGAAGTGGTGAAAAACTTTGGTAGGGGTTATCAAGGAGATCTCCTATAAGCTAGCCCGAGATGAGAAAGGAGTTGGGTAGAGTTCACAAGGACAACACAAGCAACAAGGCCAAGACAGATTTACAAATCATCAAAGAGCTGATGACAGAGGCAAAGGACCTGTTGGATTTGGGAATAGGCAGCCCCAAGGTAGAGAAAATAGAATGGTACTGATCCTTTGGCTGCTAGAGTTTTTGTTGTGGAAGAGACAGAAGTCATTGATTGGTGTGACAGATGTTTCATGCCCCATGCTCCTTGTGAAGAAGATCAACAAGAAGAAGAAGAAGTTGATGATGATGATGATGATGTTTGCATGATGGGATGCTCCACTAGCTCACAACAAGGGGCAACCTCAACTGAGGTGATAAGTGCTAGAACTTGCTGCCACTTTTTGGGACTGCATTCATAGGGTACATATTCTTCCTCTCTCTCATACTTTAGAAGTAGATGTATGTACAAGCTTTTGAATTTCCCAATAATGACTTTGAATATTTAAGGGCTTTAATGATAAAAAAGTATGATGGAGGAATCCCATCTGAGGAGGATAGAAATTATTAATGAATGTTGTTGTGGCTCAAGAGAAGGAATATAACACAAGAAGTAAGGCTGTCAAAGGTGCAGGGCCTCAAGCCAAGCCAAAAACTCCCTTACTTTCAAACATTCCTAAAGAGGCTCCTAAGAAAGATGCACCTGCCAAAGGCCCTGTAGTTCCAAGCAAAAATCACACCCCTCCTCATGCTCAAGCTATCAAGAGTCTGTACCACCTAATGAGTGTGTTAGCCTTTCTTCCAATATTGCCTTGCCCAAGAATGTCCCATATGACATTGCCCAAGTTTTAAGTCAAATCAAAGTCTCTTTGTTCCAATTGTTGAGTTGCTTAGGATTCAGAGCACAAAAGGAGAGCATTTGAATACTTGGGATTGAGTGAAGAGAAGACAACCCTAGGAAGAAATGTGAACATTGTGGAGAATCCTCTAGTCATTGAAGAGTCTGAGACACCATCAACATCAGAAGAGCTAGCTGAACCACCTGAGGTTTATTTGGGGACATCTTTGGTAGACTCTCAGCTGAATGTGGATCCATTCTTCACCACTTTGATCATCAAGGATAGGCTGCTCCATAACTATATGTTTGACTTAGGGGCATCATGCAATGTCATGCCTTTGGAGGTCATGAATGAGCTGAATATTAAAGTAACAACAACATATGGGAAGTGCACTGCCATGGACTCCAGAGAAGTGCCAGTAGTGGGATGTGTGAAGGGTTTGGTGGTGTAGCTTGCAGCCTACCCAGGTAAAAATTTAAAACTTGATGTTGTCATAGTTGATTGCCCAGCCAAGTGGGGTATGTTATTGTCAAGAAAATGGGCTGCAAGTGTTGGTGGTAGTGTCCAAATGGACATGTCTTATGCCACCATCCCAGTTGAGGGCAGCCTTGTCAGGTTATATGGGGAGAAGAAAATGTTGCACCTTATTGAGGATCCCAACAATGCATCCTATGAAGTATTGTATACAAATGTTGATGCTGACAACTTTGTGGGATTTTTTGAGGGAAAAGAGCACAAGATTGAGGAGTCTAAGTGTCTTGAGCAAGTAGGCTCTCCTTGGACTCTATTGTTTGATGGAGCTTGCTCCAAATTTGGAAATGGTGTCGGTGTTGTCCTAATTTCTCCAAGCCAGGAAAGGTTTGTTTTTTCCTTTAAGCTTAACTTTGAGTGTACTAACAACATTGTTGAGTATGAGGCATTGTTGTTAGGTTTAAGAATTTCTTGGAAGTATGGTGTCAAGGGACATCATTGTCAAAGGAGACTCAGAGTTAGTTGTCAAGCAAGTTAGAAAACTATATGCCACAAAGAATCAGTGATGAAACAAGTACAAGCATGCAGTTTGGGACTTCATTGAGATGTTTGACTCCTTCAACATTGTGCATCATGATAGAAGGTTCAATGACTTGGAAGATAGGCTTGCAGTGTTGGGTTCTCACTTTGACAACTATAAAATCCCCTTATTGTGAATATGAGGTGGAGGTATTGACAAGACCCTCTTGTCCCGACAATATAAAACACTGGAAGGTTTTTGATGATGATGCTCAGATCAGAAGGTTCCTACAAAATGGTGGAGAGTTTTTTGATCAAAACATTGATTGGGAGCCAATGGTATATGCAATGAGGGAAGGAAACCTTATTTGGCAAAGGCATCATCCAACTAAAGACCAATACCATTCCTAGAGGGTTGGTTGCTCTTGAATCGAATTTTGATAATGTTGATTGCATTATTAATAGGCATATGGCAAGCCTCGAGGGATGTTGAGGAGCATGACCTTGGCATAAAAAGGAAAAACCAAGGAAGATTTGGTTGGGTAGCAATCTCAGCAAAGAGGAAAAGCATTCATACATCCAGTTGTTGAAAAAATACCAAGATTGCATGGCTTGGACCTATTCTGAGCTCAAAGCATACAAGAGAAGACTGTTTCAAGCATGAGATTCCCTTGGAGCCTAATGCAAAACCATTCAGTAGAAAAGAAGAGGCCAATTAATCCTCTATTATCTCTCAAAATGCAAGAGACTGAAGAAGCTAAGAGATGGAGGAATTATCCAGCCCACAAGGTATTCTTCTTGGGTTGCCAACCTAGTGCTAGTAAGAAAGAAGAATGGTGACATCAGGTTGTGTGTGGACTTTAGGAATCTAAACAAGGCCTCAATGAAGGACAACTATCCTTTACCTAACATGGAACACATGCTTCAGTTGGTGACTAGTTCTGAGTTGCTTTCTACTTTAGATGGCTTCTCTGGTTATAACCAAGTCATGGTAAAAAAAGAAAAGAAAGGATCAAGACAACCTTCACTACTCCATGGGGAACATATGTATATGTTAGGATGCCCTTTGGTTTGATGAATGTTGGAGCCACTTTTCAAGAGAGCAATGGATGTTGCTTTTTTTGGTTACATCAATGACTTTATTGTTGTTTACCAAGATGATGTGATGTTTTCAAAAGAGAAGTGACCACTTGTTGCACTTAGAGAAGATGTTGATAAGATGTAGGGAATATGGCATCTCACTCAATCCAAAGAAATGCCATTTTGGAGTGTGAAGGAAAAATTTCTTGGTCACATTGTGTCACAAGAAGGAGTGATGATTGATCAGAAAGAGTGGAGGCCATCAACAAAGTCCCAATTCCAAGAACCAAGAAAGGAATTCAGTCCTTCTTTGGGAAGATAAACTTCATTAGAAGGTTTATATCAAACTTTTTGAGTTGACTATCCCAATCACTTCCATGTTGAAGAAGGATCAGATCATCAAATGGGAGGAGGTTGCCATCCAAGATTTCAATGGAATCAAAGAGGCATTGAAGCATGCCCCTATTTTAGCAGCCCCAGATTATAAGAAACCTTTCCAGTTGTTTTCCTTTGCTTCAGAAAACACTATTGCTTTTGTCTGTTGCAGAAGGATAATGAAGGGGCTGAGAGGCCAATTTGCCTTTTTAGTAAGGCATTGCAAGGGGCAGAATTAAAATACACCATCATGGAAAAGTAGGCATTTTCCTTGGTCAAAGCAACAAAGGTTTTTAGGCCTTATATTTTAAGTTCAAAAGTTGTTTGCTTATGTTCCCCATACCATGGTAAAAGACATCTTGTCAGAGATGGAAGTCTCAAGTAGAAGATGTAGATGGGTGAACAAGTTGCAAGAGTATGATATGGACATCCAAACCATGAAGTTGGTGAGAGGTTTGGGGTTAGCTAAGCTTATGGCTGAGAGAAACTTGCAGACCATTGAGGTAAATGAGGTTGAAGAGGAAAGGGCAGTTGTTTTTGAAAAATTGATAAATTTTGAGTGGTACAAGGATGTAATGTTCTATCTCAGACACTTAAACTACCCTGAGCATTTGAATAAGAACCAAGAAAAGAGCTCTTAAGTTGGCTTCCCAGAAATATGTCATTACTGATTTTGGGTTGGCATGGAAGAACCCTAGAGGAGTCCTCTTAAGATGCATCACTGAAGATGAAGCCCCCAAAATAATTGTTGATCTCCATGGAGGAGTTTGTGGGGGAATTTTGCTGCAAGAGTCACAACACATAAGATCCTAAGGGCTGGTTATTGGTGGCCAAATCTTTTCAAGGATGCAACCATGTTGGTCAGAAGATGTGAGAGTTGTCAGCATTTCTCTGGAAGACTGAAAGCTTCAGGCTCCCTGCCTTTGCATCTTGTGTCAATTGAAGCCCCATTCAAGCAATGGGGAATGGACTTCATTGGTGAGATTTCAGACCCTTCAAGTGTTGGTCATAAGTGGATTCTTGTAGCCATTGACTACTTTACTAAGTGGGTGGAAGCAATCCCCACCAAGAAGGCTACACACCAAGTTGTCATGGATTTTGTGCTAAACAATATTGTTTGTAGGTTTGGAGTACTAGTCAAAATCATAGCTGATAATGCCATGAGTTTTAGGGCTAGACCTCTGGTGGCAATGTGTAAAGGATATGGGATCAATCTGACATATGCCTCTAATTATAATCCCAAGGAAATGGACAAGCTGAGTCCAATAATAAGAATTTGCTAAAGATTATCAGAAGAACCTTGGAGTTGAACAAGAGAAGGTGGGGTGAATAGTTGAAGTTTGTTTGTCTGGGCAGATAGGATCACTGTCAAGAAGGTCACTGGAAAGAGTCCATTTGAGTTGGTGTATGGGACTCAGGCCTTGCTACCTCTTCATATGCAATTATCTTCATATCAGTTTATGCAACAATTGGAAGATCAAGAGGTAAGTCCTTATGATGCCGCATTAACCAGATTGTTGAGCTTGATGAAGAGAGGAGGGCATCCCACCAGAGGCATATAAAGTTTAGAGAAAAGCTGAAGAAACTATTTGACAAGAAGGTTACTCCCAGAGCCTTCAATATTGGAGATCTTGTGCTACTATGGGATAGCAGGCATGAGGATAAGGGCAAGCATGGAAAGTTTGACTCATTATGGATGGGCCCTTACTCCATTGACATCAGAATTGGTGAACACACCTTCTTCTTGAAGGATCTAGATGGTGAATTGCTCGAACTTCCTATTAATGGCAGGCATCTGAAAGCATTTCTTGGATTGATTCCTCTGAATCAAGGTAAACACCTCTTGTATAGTGTATAGTTTGTTGTTTGTGTCTTTTTTTGTTTTTTTGCTCATCTGGTCCGTGGTGACCTATTTTTTTGCTTCTTTGTTTTTTTTGGAGATGGCTTTGTTTCTCTCTCTCTGCATGAGATGACTCTATCACCCAATGGATATTTTGGCACTTGGTCTACTATTGTTCTTGTGGCACTCGTAGGGAGTGCCCATCCCCGAGTCGGAGCCAATGTTGGTGCTCAAAATTGTCTCGCCCCATTTGTGCCCTTGAAGATTTATTGATTCATGGCCTCTATCATTTTATCCTTCCCCGTATTGTGTTTGGCTAGTCTTTTTGCCATTTTAATCTGCTCTGGGTCAAAGATCATGTGTGGGTCCGTATTTGTCTCATGGTTCCTTTGTTCCTCTGGAAAAGCTCTATATTTTGAGTCTCCATGCTCTGTTCCTTCAAAACTCATGTTTTCCCATTTCCTCCATTTTCCATAGTCAAGATCTGTTGTCCTTGCCATTTTTCCCTAAATACTCAAAGAGAAATGAATTGATGTGTCCTAAGGATCGTATTTGAGTCTTGCAACATTTCTAAAATCTCTGTCCTTGAAGAAAATTTCATTTTTAGGCTCAAATGGTCATTTCTCTGTGTTTTACGGTTTGATGGGCATTTCTCCAGTCAAATTTACATCCTTGCATCAATAGGAAATGTGGCATCCTTTGGTTGGATGCGGCTCAACCGAACACTTCAAAAATTCTATAAAAGCCTCAACTTTAAAATGTGTCCACGTGGAGGAACGACGCTCATTTGAGAATCAACTTTTTGGTTTGGCTTTGAAGTAGCACGCACGTCAAATTTACATCCTTGAGGACATGTGGAGGGTTCAAGGAAAGAGACACGTGGAGGCTTCCGCTGGGTTTCCCATACTTAGAAAAATTTCAAAAGGTTTTGGGAAGTCTAGGGACATGGAGGAAACGATGCTCATTTGAAGATCTACTTTTGGGCTTTTGCCTTGGAGTAGCAGCGGGAGGGAGGACATGTGGAGGCTTCGCTGCTTTTGGCCTGAGACTTAGACAAATTTTTTATGCAGATGGAAATAGTTTGGTGGAACAGGGACACGTGGTGAGCCCATGCTCATTTAGGGTCTTCAACTTGGGCACCATTTTGAAGAAGCGCCATGAGGACACGTGGGGCATTCTGCTCACTTTGCATATTTTCTTGGACTTTTCAATGACCAAGGAGACTACCTCAGAGCTTGACACGTGGTGCCCTCCATGAGCTTCAAGCCTTCAAACAAATTTTTCCAGAGTAGGACATGTGGCGAGCCCACGTGCTGTTCAAGGTATCAAATTTTTGGGCCACCTCAAGGTGCGCCATTGTGACATGTGGCAATTTGAAAAGTCATAAGGGGTGGGGAAGTGGACCATCGGAGGCAACTTAAAATTTTTGCCTCTTTTTGCCTCATAAAGGTTAAAATATCAAAAATGGCCCATGCAAGCCCGATGGGAAATAGTCAATGTTTTACCCCGGTCAATGGCGGAGGTGCGGGCTTTCGGAGGAAAAGTGAAAAATTTTCCCTTTGAGGGAAAAGGAGTTAAAGGCATAAAAGGACCCGGGGTTCCGTTGGGACCCACATTAGAAACTTGAAGTGGAAGGGCGGAGGAGCTATGGGGAAACTTGGAAAATTTTCCTTTTTCAAAAAGAGAGTCAAATGGTAGAATTTTCCATGGTTCCTTTGGGACCCACCTCTCAGACACATGTCAGGCCCATTTTTCAGAAGCGGAGGTGCGAGAGAAAAATGGGAAATTTTTCCATTTTTTCAAAAGGGTAGAAAAGGTCAAAGGAAGCCCCAAGCCTATTTTGCATCTTCCACATGGACGACCCACATTCAAAATCAAAGATCACGGCATTTGTTGAGTGTCTAAATATGATTTTCCCCCATTTTTTTTGTAAAAACTCCTGGGAGTGTGAGTCTTCATGATTTCTTGCTATTTTCTACATGCCAAACAGAGGAGTGAGTTAATTTTGATATCTAGAGTTTGGTGGGAGAGATCTAGAGATGTCTTTCACCATTAAAATGGTTTGACTCTCAAGCCCGATCTGGTTTTCCATTTTTTTCTTCTCCCAAGCACGCAAGGAGCAGATTTGATAGATTTGGGGTGGAAGTGGTTGGAAAATGGATGGAGGTATGTTTTTCTTGAGAAAGGAGTTGAATGCGGGAAGAAATCAAAGAGATTTTCCCTCGAGCACCTGGAGACTTTTACAGATCTGATTTTGTGAATCACGAAAGAATCATGGCAAGCACTGGTGCATTTAAAGTTTTTGTCTTTTGGGAGGAAGGGGCTCTATTATTGGAAAGGTTATAAAGGGCATGAATTCATCATGTAAATGGTTGGGAGTTTTTGGAAAGATCAGGACTGATTTTCTCTCCAATAGAAAAAATCTTGACAGAGCCCATCCATTTTGAGAAGCCATCTAGAGAAGCCTGTATATCTCTCTTTGTGTCAAATTTGATCATGTCAAGGTGGTTGCAAGTGTACAACCATTGACAAGCTTTGAGATTGTTCTAGAAACTTTCCCTCTTTGATAAATTTGATCAAACTTTGAGTTATTTTGTGTTAATCTTGAGTAAAGTGTATTTATTTCATTTTTGAATGCATACGAGTAGTTTTTCTTGTTTCTATTGCAATCTTGTACCAAAATATAGGGTCCAATCACATAGGTCTCAATCCTTGTGATAGTTTAGTGGCATCTGTAATTTCATTTCTCAGAAGAGCCTTCATCTGGGAATGGGATAAATGGTTTAAAATCACTTTTCTTTCATTTTGTTGATAGAGATTATCTGTAAGCCTCTGGGTGTACCTCAGGCATGACTTGGTTTAAATCTTGGTGCTTTATTGGGTCCTCTAACTTGAGCCTTCGTGATAGAATCCCACAGGTTGTGTGAAAGAGTGCTGATCTGGGCCTCCATTGAAGCACATATTCTAGTTGAGGAAACAATTTAACTTTTTGTGGCATTTTGTTGATTGAATCTTTCCATTTTGCATAAGCTCTCAAGGATCTGGTGAGTCAAGTCCATCCTGTCTCCCCTCCCACCAAAATTCATTTAACAACAACCAATCCTACCCATAATACCCTTGTTTGTCATGTGTGTACACAAATGCATAATCTCTGTTACCAAAACATGCAGAAATAATCAAGGTCTCAAATGTCTTTAGTAACCTTTGCCTTGCTTTGTGAGAATATCTCCATAATCTGGAAGTGACAACTCGTGAGAGTCAGATTTGGTGTGTTGATCATATTTTCCCAAGGCCTTCTCTATAAAATTTATGCAAAAGAAAGGTACATGTATCTCCTTTCAAATAACAGAGGTTACAAAATAGGTTCTCTTACCTTGGTTGAAAGGCACAACCTAAAATAGTTAGGATCATATCACATCCTTTTGCATGTGCTACCCACTCCCTTCAAAGCCTGAGTGCCAACAAGTCAGATAGATTGCTTACCAAATAAAAGAAAAAAATACATAAAATCCCTTGGTCACATTTCAAAGGTGATCCCCTGGGAATCCCTAACACAATCAAACACACACAAACAAATACAGTTGCCATGGTGACCTTGTTGAATTCATCTAGAATTCCAATGTGGTTGGTCTTCAATCCCCCGATGTTTGTTGTGATACTTTTATCTTGTAAAAATATAAATACCTTCTTCGGCCTTGTGGCCGCATTAGAACATCGAAATGATATAATATATTTCCAAAGTCATCAATATATATGTGAATCACAACAATCATCAAGCCAATCAACAATGTCACTTAAAATTTCATCAACAACTATATCATCATCAATTTTCATTTTCTAGGTCTACTCAAAATATCCAAATATCACATGTATGAACACATCTATAATGTAACCATGTCAGATAGTATATCAACCTCAATATATAAAATGTCTCTAATAATCATCATGCATCATATATGAATCAGAGTCAACAATAATCCATGCTCTAACATCTAATCATCATACTAAATCAAAACTATAAAAATGTCCATGGTATAGTCAACAATGTCATGATTAGTATCAAAAGGTGTCAAAGGGAAGTGGGAACTACATAACTTATTGTAAATGTTGTTCAATGAAATGCGACGCCTTGGACTAGGATAGTGTGCCTGATTGCAATTTTGTGCATTGATTTTTGAGTATTAATATTTATTTCAGCGAGTAAATTGCCATGGTTTTCCTGATTTAGGATCGGTCTTGTGCTGGACTGGGGAGAAATCGTGTATAAGTTCACATTCTATGTGAAGGTATTGGAAAGATTGGCTACATTGCATTTTGATTGTAACATCCATGTTTTTCTCATGTTCCTATGCTCATAGTAACAATGGCAAAAGAACATGTCTAATAAATACCTAAAACTAACAAACATTCTTTGACTTTCTGCTGCTAATATCTCATTTAAAGCTTTCGAATGAACACATATTTTGGCTTCGAGACAATTTTGAAGAAAATTGCAGATAGGATTTGAAAAATCAAAGCCATAAAAATAGAAGGGTGTTAGTTTGCAACTTAAGCTAATCCATTTTTTTGTCTCATGGTGAAATTTGGATTCATTTAGTGTAATTTGCATAGACCTTATTTTAGTTTATTAATCACTTGTATCTCAATGTTTATGTGAAATGGTTGTTGGTGGTTAGATTTTGTTTATGGTAGTAGAAGACTTGGATTATGTTGCTTGTTTATAAGCATACCTTTCCTTCACAAATGTTTTGAAAAATTGAACACGTGTAAGGCTCACAATTTGATGATGAGTAAATTATGTCTCCCTTGGAAAATTCGGTATGATGGATTGGATTTCATGTATATATATTATTGTAGCAGGGGAATCAAGATTGGACCATATTCCCTGCAAAGTAACTTAAATGGGAAGTTACTTTTGTGGGGAAAAAAAATGAAGAGAGCAGGTGTAAACCAAAAAATAAGTTGTTGAAGGATTTATTTTATCTACCTAAATACATGTGTTATTGCGAAACCTCAGTTGTAATTTATTTATTTAATTGAAATAATATATCATCCACGGTGCTCAAAACAATATTTGTCCGAAGTTTATTATAGTGTGCCGTATTTTTAGCTCTTGGAGTTCTTACTTATATCCCATCATTTTTCTATTGTCTGTTGGTTACTATATTATTTGAAAACTACTCTTTAATTATGTCCTTAATTGAATTACTTGTTACTTTCTTTTCTTAATGTGGAAGTTATAAGATATTGATTTTAGATTAATTTAAATGATGGTATTGTTGAATATTTGAAAGCAAACTGCTAAATGGGAAGTTATAAGATATTAATTTTAGAATGATTTAAATGATGATATTGTTGAATATTTGAAAGCAAACAAAAGAGATGAATGTCTTCTAGGATGCAGGAATTGTAACATTCAGGTTCTTATTCCATGGTTTTGCAAGTACTTGATACTAAAAATTTTACATTTTTCCCCATAACATTGGAAATAATGAAATTTATTTATCTGATTCTTAGTAGAGTTTTCATCTTTTCCATTTGTCTTTAATATAATTTATTAGTAAGGAATCCGTCTATGGTGCGTGCTTAACATCATGAATACTTGAGGATGAGCCTATGGTGAATTGGTGGGGCAATTATCCTGTAGAGCCAACAATCCAAGTTCAAAACCCAACCCCCAGGATTTCATATCCTGATTTACCCGCAGCATGTGGAGTGGGGTATTTACATGTCACCTAGGGGGTACTTCTTGTTGGTGCTTGAATTTGTCTTGCCCAATCGGGATTTGAAGATCCCTCATTTTGCAGCCACTGTTATGTTTTCTGTCCCCCCGGGCTCAAATGGTGGCTCTCCTGCATTTTATAGTTTGATGGGTGTAGTTTCCCGGTC
The DNA here is from genome assembly GCA_018340775.1 of Taxus wallichiana var. yunnanensis. Lineage (NCBI taxonomy): Eukaryota > Viridiplantae > Streptophyta > Pinopsida > Cupressales > Taxaceae > Taxus > Taxus wallichiana. The sequence goes on from CM031235.1 coordinate 961,349,745, forward strand.
ATAATTACTTCTCGACATTAGTTAAAATGTGTCCCTTTCTGGTTGAATGCATCTCTATTGGGGAACTTAAAAATTCCAAGGCTCATTTCAAACCAAAACATGTCCATGTGGAGGCTTCCGCCGGGCCTTCCCGTACTTAGAATTTTCAAAGCAACTTCCTAAAGGGGCCTGGGACACGTGGAGGGCCCGTGCATGTGTGGGGACCGACCCTTGAGTTTTATCTTGAAGAAGCGCCAGGAGGACACTTGGAGACTCTGCTGGACTAAGACACATGTTGGTCCCGCACTTGTTTAGGGTCTCTACCTTTCGGTACCATCTCAAAATACGCCATTAAGACATGTAGCAGGTGGGGAAACAGAGGTGCGGGCCCACGGGGAAAATATGGAACTGTTTCCTTTTTGGAAAATAGGGATAAAATTGTAAGTTGAAGCGCAGGTCCGCTGGGACCCATATTGGGACACGTGTTAATCCCGTTTTTTGAGGGCAGAGGGGCGGAGAAAATGTTAAACATTTTACTTTTTTCCAAAAAATTATAAAATGTCAAAAGGTGCCCCCAGACCCGTTTCCAATAGCATTTTATCATATGGAGGGCTCATATTAAAAGTTGAAACACTTGATCAATAGTAGTATGTGCATTTCATTTGACTTTGCCACCATTGAAGCTCCAGGATGTTTGGAGACACATCTTTGCATCATTCTTCATCAATTTTTTGGCAAATATGTGTCGTTTGGGTCTTCAAAGTTTAATTGAATCAATTTGGGAGCTCAATTCGTAGATTTGAAGTACTCTTAAAGTGGATTTTTCCTTGGGATCGTGCGAGAAAGAAAGATGCCAGATCCAGAAGTTACAGAGTAAAATTTCAGAGGGAAAAATGATGAAATGATGAAAGTGCAGGCGCGAAAGGTGAAAAATTCGTTGCCCCGAGAGCAAAAATGGATGACCTATCAAGACCAGCTACGTAGAGGCTCCGAGAAATGATTAAGAAGGGGATTTCTCACATGACAAAATCAGAATGATTAAAGGGGATCCCGAGAAGTTGTGGCATGGCATCCTAGTTAGTAGTCGAGGGCCTAAGAAATGTGATATGTTCAAAGTTGGTCCACCTGGCAGATTTCGGATATGAATCTGTCAAATGTCTCTATCTGAAACAAATTGGTAACAAGAAAAGGTCTCTCAAATATTCTTCTCTTTTAGTGGGAATATGCCTCCAGTTAAAACAATGATGCAAATATTTGCAATGATTCACCTTTTTGAAAACACTTGGCAACTTTTTTGCGAATCTGTTGAATGTCACCTTCTACAAATCATGATCCCATATGTGCAACAATGGTGCTTCGAATATTCCTCTTTTGGGGGAGGAAAATTGGATGTAAAGGGTGTATTATAAATGTAATGAGATTACTCTTGCAAAGGTTGGAGTTCATTTTCACGAGATTTTTTGAGAAAATCTCATCCTCTGAGAAAACTTTATGAGAAACCAGGTTAACTTCCTCTATGTTAGATTTTCATTCATGTTGAGTTGGTTACAAGTGTATAGCCATCAACAATCTTTGAGATTGTTTAAATAACTCTCCCTTGCTGATGAATATGATAAATTTTGAGTTAATTTGTGTCAAATCTCTAGCAAATGTTGTGTTTATTTCACTTTCAGAATGTTTGCAAGTAGTTTTTCTTGTTCCTATTGCAATCTTGTATCAAAATATCTTTGAATCACATAGATCTCAATCCTTTTGATAGTTTAGTGGCATCTGCAATTTCATTTTTCAGAAGAGCTTTCATCTAGGAATGAAATAAATGATTTAAAATCTCATTTCTTTCATCTATTGACAGAGACGTTTTGTAAGCCTCTGGGTGTACCTCTAGGCGTGACTAATCTTGGATTTTGATGTTTTATTGGGTCTTCTAACTCGAGCCTTCATGCTCGAATCTCAAAGATTGTGTGAAAAAGTGCATGTTTGGGCCTCCATTTATGCACACCTTCTGGTTGAAGGAATGTTTTAACTATTTTGAAGCTTTTTGTTATTGAGTTCTCCATTTGTTGTAAAGTTTCTCAAGGATCTTGCAAAGTCCAATCTATCTTATTGATCTCCCACCAAAAAATATTTTAACTAACCAATCCTACCCCAAACTACCCCTGTCTTGCTCTGTATATCCACAAAAGAACAAAATCCATTTGCTAAAGTATGCAGAACAAATCAAGATTCCAAATGTCTTCAGTAACCTTAGCCTTGTGTTGAAAATATCTCCATAATCTGGAAGTGACAACTCGTGAGAGTCAGATTTGGTGTGTTGATCATATTTTCCCCAAGGTCTTCTCTGTAAAATTTGTGCACAAGAAGGATTTACCAACATCCTTCAATAATCAGAGGTTACAATATAGGTTCTCTTACCTTGGTTGAAAGGCACAACTTAAAATGGTTAGGATAAGATCACATCCTTTTTGAGGTTCTACACACTTCTTTCAAATCCGTAGTGCTAAAAAGTCAGATAGATCACTTCCCCGGCTACAAAACAACATACATAATCATCTATCTGCCTCTGAGTGTCTTGTCAGATCCGTGATGCTGCTCGGCCTTGGAAGAAAATTAAATCCAAGTACGAACACCAGAATGGTGCCATTGTTGGGGACCTGATTTATGTTGCTGGGAACTGATTTGCATTGCTGACACTGATTTGTTTCTAGTTCGTGTCTATTTGGCCCGTCAACAACACTAGAATGACGTCGTTGTCGGGGACTCTTTGAAGAATTTAAAGTTTCTAGACCCTGGTAATGTTTCTTGCAATTCTGTGTGTAAATACATTTTGTAAACATCATTATCTGATCAGATCTGTAAGGATTGAACAAAGTTATAAGTTCTGTGTGTTGTCTGTCTAATTTTTCCAGCAGTTATTGTACTAAGTTTGCCTCACCATTAGTAAATTTGGGTGAAGGAAGGTCTGATTTGTAAAGCTTTGCATGATTTTTAATGCTGATAGATATTTGACAGATTATTTTAGTGCATTTGCACAACTAGGGTGAAAATCCTTAGTGGCGACTCCGAATTGATTTGATTTTGATAAACGTCAGTGTCTTAAACTCTGTCAATTGTGAATTCGTTACTAATCTTTGCAAAAATGGAAGTAAGAAGATCTTTCTTCGCTGCGGACCCTAGTAGAAAGTTGTTTCTAGAGTTTGAAAAGTCTAATTAGAAGGAGGAGAAATCTGGATGGTTTTTGGAGAACACCCATCAAGAAAAGAGATCTCTATTGGTAAAGTTGATCGGCACGTGGTTGAAGATTGCAATACTTCCTCAACTACTTCTGAATCAAGTAGCATCTTTGTAAATCTAATTTCTCCATATGGAGAGGGTCCATCATCTATATTTGAAACATTTACTTCTCGATCTGCCCCTATGTTTTCAAAATCTAATAATTTTTTTCAAGAGACAAAGCCATTAGGGTATAGTCATTCTGAAAATTGTATCCCTGTACCGCACAAACCCCTCACTCCTCATCACTTTGTTTCTCCTGTAAGGTCACCTCCTCAAAATAATATGGATCAGCCTCGAACCAAACCTCCATTTGTCGTTAATACTTCTGGTCCCATCAGTTTTATAGGTATGGATGGCTATCCGAATGTTGTGCCACAGGATGTAAGAAATAGATGGCCTAAGTTTCAAGGAAATAATGCAATAACTGGTAATTAACACTTGAAACTCTTTATCAATATGATGGAGGATTTCGAAATAGAGTTTGAATATGTATACATTAAATTATTTATTCATACTCTAGAAGAGGATGCAAGGGACTGGTATAAAGCTTTGCCTGATAACTCTGTTGATTCTTGGACTGAAATGAGGAATGCATTTAGATTGCTAGTATGGTGACAAAATAGACCCTAGGTTTCTTTTGTTAGAATTTGAGAATATTAAAAAGAATCCTAATGAGTCAGTGCATGACTTTAATACGAGATTTAATAAGACATTGAGAAGATTTCCTGTGAATTTGAGGTCATGTGATGAATCTTGTCTTATAAAGTATGATGATGCATTTGACAAGAAGGCTACATACTATTTGAGGGATAAAAACTCGACAATTTGAGGCATGCCTTTACTATGGCTCTGCAAATTGAGAACAACATCAAGGCCATTGGAAAACCTCCTAAGAGGGAAGGGATTAAACTGATAAACCCAGAAAAACCTCAAGCAAGCAAGAGTGTGGATCTTGAGGAGGTTGTTAAAACTTTGGCAGGGGTTGTCAAAGAAATCTCCTACAAACTAGCCCGGGCAGAGAAAGGAATTGGGAAGAGTTCACAAGGTCAGAAAAAGACACAAAATCATGATAGATTTGACAATCATTCTAGGGGTGATTAGAGGTCTAGATGACATAGGTAAAGGAACCATGGGATCTGCAAATAGACATCCCTAAGCACGTGAAAGTAGAATGGTGCCTGATCCTCTGACTGCCCAGTTGTTGTTGTTGATGAAGCCAATGAGATTGATTGGTGTGATAGATGGTTTCTGCCCCATCCTCCATGTGAAGTAAATCAACAAGAGGAGGAATCTGATAATGATGATGGTAATGATGATGACATTTGCATGATGAGTTGCTCTTCAAACTTACAAGGAGCAACTTTAACCGAAGTGATAATTGCTCGAACTGCTACAACTTTTTGGGACTGCATTCACCGGGTACCACTTCTTCCTCTTTCTCATACTTTTGAGGCAGATGTAGTGCAAGCTTTTGAAATACCTAATAATGACTTTGAGTATTTAAGAGCTTTAATGATAAAGAAGTATGATGGAGGAATCCCTTTGGAGGATGATATGCAGTTATTGATGAACTTTGTTGTTGCTCAAGAAAAGGATTATAATATTAGGAGTAGAGTTGTCAAAGGAGCAAGGCCTCAAGCCAAACCTAAAACTTCATTGCTTACTAGTATTCCTAAAGAGGATCCTAAGAAAGATACACCTTCCAAAGGCCTTGCTGTCCCAAAATAGATTCATACTTCTCATCATGCCCAAACTGTCAAGAATATCACGCCATCTGATAAGTTTGCTAATCTCCCTTCTAATGTTGCCTTGCCAAAGAGTGTTCCATATGACATTGCCCAAGTTCTGAGTCAAATTAATGTTATTGTTCCAATTTTTGAGTTGCTTAGGATTCATGAGCACAAGAAGAGAGAATTTGAGTACTTGGGATTGAAAGAAGAAAAGAGTACCCCAGGCATAAATGTAAACATTGTAGAAACTCCTCCAACCATTGCAAACCTTGAAACACCACCAGCATTGGAAGAGCTTGGAGAAACACATGAGGTTTACCTGGGGACATCTTTGGTTGAATCCCAATTAAATGTTGATCCATTTTTTACAACTTTGATCATTAAGGATAGACTACTGCATAATTGTATGTTTGATTCCGGAGCATCATGCAATGTCATGCCTCATAAGGTTATGAATGAGATGGATATCAAAGTGACAACAACATATGGAAGATGCACTTTCATGGACTCTAGAGAGGTGTCCTTTATTGGATGTGTGAAAGGATTGGTGGTATAACTTGCAACTTATCCAGGTAAGAACCTGAAACTTGACGTTGTTATTGTTGACTGCCCTGCCAAATGGGGCATGTTGTTATCAAGAAAGTGGGTTGTAAGTGTTGGTGGAAGTGTTCATATGGATATGTCTTTTGCCACCATTCCTATTGAAGGTAGCCTTGTAAAGTTGTATAGAGAGAAGAAAATGTTGCATCTCATTAAGGATCCAAATAATGCTTCTTATGAAGTGTTATATGCTGATGTGGATGTCAATAACTTTGTGGGGTTTGCTGATGATACGGAGCACAAGATTGATCAGTGCGAATGTCTTGAACATGTTGGTTTACCTTGGACCTTGTTATTTGATGGAGCATGTTCCAAGTTTGGAAATGGTGCCGGCATTGTTCTGATCTCCCCAAACCAATAAGAGTTTGTATTTTCTTTCAAACTTAATTTTGAATGCACTAATAACATTGCTGAGTATGAAGCATTATTATTAGGTTTGAGAATTGCTTGGAAGTATCATATTAAAGATATCATTGTCAAAGGGGACTTAGAGCTGATTTTCAAACAAATTAGAAAATTATATGCTACCAAAAATTAGAGAATTAAACAATACAAGCATGCAGTTTGGGATTTGATTGAAATGTTTGACTCATTTAATATTATGCATCATGAAAGAAAGTTCAATGATGTTGCAGACCAGCTTGCAGTCTTGGGATCTCAGTTTGATGTTTTTTCAATGTCCCCAATTGTGAATATAATGTTGAAATACTAACAAGGTCATTTGTCCCTGACAACGTAAAAAATTGGCAAGTATTTGATGATGATGCCTAGGTAAAACGGTTTCTGCAGAACAAAGGGGAGTTTCCTGATCAATTTATTGATTGGGAGCCAATGGTGTGTATGGCAGAAGGAAAAGAAACTTTGTTCGGAAAGGAAATCATCCAATTGAAAATTAATACCATTCCTAGAGGGTTGGTTGCTCTTGAATCAAACTTTGATAATGCTGACTACATTATTAACAGACATATAGCAACCTCAAGGGATGTTGAAGAGTATGACTTTGGCACAAGGGAGAAACCAAGAAAGATCTGGTTGGGAAGCAATCTAAGCAAGGAAGAGAAATAGTCCTATGTCCAATTGTTAAAGAAATATCAGGACTGTTTGGCTTGGTCTTATTTTGAGCTAAAAACATACAAAGAGGATTTGTTTCAGCATGAAATTCCTCTCGAAACAAATGTAAATCCATTCAGAAAAAAGAAGAGGCTGATTAATCCACTCCTCTCCATGAAGATGCAAGAAGAATTGAAGAAGCTAAGGGATGGAGGAATTATTCAGCCAACAAGGTATTCTTCTTCGGTCGCAAACTTAGTGCTTGTTAGAAAAAAGAATGGTGATATCGGGATATGCATGGATTTTAGAAATCTGAACAGAGCTTCAATGAAAGATAATTATCCTCTGCCCAACATGGAAAATATGTTGCAATTAGTGACTAGATCTGAGTTGCTTTCTACTTTGGACGGTTTCTCTGGATACAATCAAGTTGTTGTGAAGGATTCAGAGAGAATAAATACTACCTTTACCACTCCATGGGGCACATATGTTTATGTCATGATGCCATTCGGTTTGATGAATGCAGGAGCTACCTTCCAAAGAGCAATGGATGTTGCTTTTGCTAGTTACATTAATGATTTTATCGTTGTTTACCAAGATGATGTGACTTTGTTTTCCAAAAAGAGAAGTGATCACTTGCAGCACTTGGAAAAAATGCTGATAAGATGCAGAGTATGGCATTTCACTCAATCCGAAGAAGTGTCATTTTGGAGTGCAAAAGACCAAGTTGCTTGGTCACATTGTGTTAAAGGATGGGGTCATGATTGATCCCGAGAGGGTAGAAGCCATTGGCAAGGTTCCAATTCCAAGAACCAAGAAGGGAATCCAATCCTTTGGGCAAATCAATTTCATTAGAAGATTTGTGTCTAACTTTGCTGAGTTGACTCTTCCTATCACTTGCATGTTGAAGAAAGACTAGACTATCAAGTGGGAAGAAGCAGCCATTCAAGCTTTTAATGGGATCAAAGAAGCACTAAAGCATGCCCCTGTTTTGGCAGCCCCAAATTACAAGAAACATTTTCAAGTATTTTCTTTTGCTTTAGAAAACACCATTGCCTCTATTTTGTTACAAAAGGATTATGAAGGGGCTGAGAGACCAATTGCCTTTTTCAGTAAGGCATTGTAGGGAGCTGAGTTAAAATACACCATTATGGAGAAGCAAGCATTTGCCTTGGTGAAAGCAACAAAGGTTTTCAAACCCTACATATTAAGTTCTAAAGTTGTTGCTTATGTTCCCCACACCATGGTGAAAGACATCTTATCAGAGATGGAGGTCTCAAGCAAAAGATGTAGATGGGTGAACAAGTTGTAGGAGTATGACATGGATATCTAGATCATGAAATTGGTAAGAGGTTTGGGCCTAGTAAGGTTATGGATGAGAGCAACCTGTAAAATATTGAGGTAAATGAAGTTAAAGGAGAAATGGTGGATGTCGTTGAAAAGTTGGTAAGATATGAATGGTAAAAAGATATAATCTTTTATCTCAGACATCTATACTGCCCTGAATATCTGAGTAAAAATCAGAAAAGAGATCTTAAGTTAGCCTCTCAAAAATATGTCATTATTGATTTCAGGTTAGCTTGGAAGAACCCCGAGGGAGTGCTCTTGAGGTGCATTACTTAAAATGAGGCCCCCAAAATAATTGTTGATCTCCATGGAGGGGTTTTGGGGCACATTTTGCTGGCAGAGTTACGACACATAAAATCTTGAGGGCTAGTTATTGGTGGCCAACTCTCTTTAAGGACACGACTATATTGGTTAGGAAATGTGAAAGTTGCCAGCGTTTCTCTAGAAGAATGAAAGCTTCAGGCTCCCTTCCTTTGCAGCCTGTGTCAGTTGAAGCTCCATTCAGATAGTGGGGAATGGATTTTATTGGGGAAATTTCTGACCCTTCCAGTGTTGGTCATAAATGGATTCTTGTGGCCACCGATTATTTCACTAAGTGGGTGGAAGCAATCCCCACTAAGAAAGCAACACACCAAGTTGTCATGGACTTCATGTTGAATCATATCGTCTACAAATTTGTAGTGCCAATCAAAATTGTTGTTGATAATGCCATGTGTTTCAGAGCTAAACCTTTGATGGAAATGTGCAAAGAATATGGGATAAATCTAACATATGCTTATAACTACAACCCCCAAGGAAATGGACAAGATGAGTCCAGCAACAAAAACTAGTTACAGATCATTAGAAGAACCTTGGAGCTGAACAAAAGGAAATGGGGTGAGCAATTGAAGTTCGTTGTTTAGGCTGACAAAATCAATGTCAAAAGATCTATTGGTAAAAGATCATTTGAGTTGGTTTATGGAACACAAGCTCTACTGCCCTTGCATTTGCAATTGTCTTCATTTCAGTTTGTTCAACAGATTGAAGACCAAGGAGTTAGTTCATATGATGCTCGAATCAATCATATTATTGAGTTAGATGAGGAGAGAAGGGCATCCCATCAGTGACACGTGAAGTTCAGAGAAAATTTGAGGAGGCTATTTGTCAAAAAGGTGACATCTAGAGCTTTCAACATTGGGGATCTTGTGCTATTATGGGATAACAGGCATGAAGATAAGGGCAAGCATAATAAATTTGATGCATTGTGGATGGACCCTTACTCAATTGATATTTGAATTGGTGAAAATACCTTCTTCCTAAAAGACTTAGATGGGGAACTACTTGAATTTCCTGTTAATGGCAGGCATTTGAAGCATTTCCTTGATTGACTTCTCAGAATCAAGGTATATTCTTTTTATACAGTCTATAGTTCTTTGTTCTCATCTGCTTTTGTGTTTTGTTCGTTCTGGTCCTTGGTGACTGGTTTTGTTGGTTTCTCGGTTCGGTTTTGGGAGGATGGTTGTGGTTGATCTGCTATGCTAGCTTGTTCTTTGACTCTGTTGCCCAATGCTCTGTTCTTGGCACTTGGTCTATTATTAGTTCTTGTGGCACTCATGGGGAGTGCCCATCCCCGAGTCAGAGCCTATGTTGGTGCTCGAATTTGTCTCGCCGCATCGGGCTTTGAAGATCCCTTAGTTTGCGGCCTTTGTTATGTTTTTGTCCCCCCGGGCTCAAATGTTGGCTCTCCTGCATTTTATGGTTTGACAGGTGTAGTTTCCTGGTCAGAATTATTTCTCGGCATCAATTTAAATGTGGCCCTTTCTGGTTGAATGCGGCTCTGTTGGGAACTTAAAAAATTCCAAGGCTCATTTCAAACCAAAACATGTCCACGTGGAGGATTCTGCCGGGCCTTCTCGTATTTAGAATTTTCAAAGCAACTTCCTAAAGGGGCTTGGGACACGTGGAGGGACCGCGCATGTTTGGGGACTGACCCTTGAGTTTTATCTTGAAGAAGCACCAGGAGGACACTTGGAGACTCTGCTAGACTGAGACATGTGTTGGTCCCGTGCTTGTTTGGGGTCTCTACCTTTCGAGACCATCTCAAAATGCGCCATTAAGACACGTAGCAAGCGGGGAAATGAAGGTGAGGGCCCAGGGGGAAAATATGGATAAAATTGTAAGTTGAAGCGCAGGTCTGTTGGGACCCACATTGGGACACGTGTCAAGCTCATTTTCTGAGGGCGGAGGGGCAGAGAAAATGTTAAACATTTTACTTTTTTCCAAAAAATTATAAAATGTCAAAAGGTGCCCTCAGACCCGTTTCCAATCACATTTTACCATATGGAGGGCTCAGATTAAAAGTTGAAATGCAGGATCAACGGTAGTTGTGCATTTCATTTTATTTTGGCACCATTGAAGCTCCAACATGTTTGGAGACGCATCTTTGCATCATTCTTCATCAAATTTTTGGCAAATATGTGTCGTTTGGGTCTGCAAAGCTTAATTGAATCAATTTGGGAGCTCAATTTGTAGATCTGACGTACTCTTAAAGTGGATGTTTGCTTGGGCTCGTGTGAGAAAGCAAGATGCCAGATCGAGAAGTTACAGAGTAAAATTTCAGAGGGAAAAAGGATGAAATAATGAAAGTGTAGGTGTGAAAGGTGAAAAAGGCATTGCCCCGAGAGAAAAAATGGATGACCTATCAAGACCAGCTATGCAGAGGCTTCGAGAAATGATTAAAAATGGGATTTCTCACATGACATAATCAGAATGATTAAAGGGACTCCCAAAATTTGTGGCATGGCATCCTAGTCAGTAGTTGAGGGCCCAAGAAATGTGATCTGTTCACAGTTGGTCCACCTAGCAGATTTCGAGATCTGTTGGTCTAAAAATCGTCTTTGGGCGAGATCTATGGATAAACAAGCCAACAAAGTGTGCAGGTGGCATAGCCCCTCTTTGAGTCAAAGACAAATTGAAACTGGTTTATTGCTATTCTACCAGCAGGAATCTATGCAAGTCTCACAATATTCCACCTTCGGGGGTTTGGGATCTCATCCCAGTAGGGTGTTTCCAACTGCGAAAAGAAAGGAATGAAAGAGAGGATGAAGGAAGAGCAGGTCCAAAGGGAGAAAAGAAATGAATTCCAAAGCAGAAAGGTCAGAGGGTTTATGTTTTGGGATTGGTAGTAAACAGAGCCAAACCTACTTACATAAATGAGCAAAGCAATACTGATGAATAAATGATAATAAAACAGAAGTAAATTCAACAGAGAAAACACACAGATCTAATGTAAGAAAGATCCAATGCAAATAACACATGTATTCAGCACAAAGTCTAAATATTGTATTAATAATTCTTTCTATTACAAAAAGCTCAAAGTCTTTCCTCCTCACTTCTATTTTTCATCTGAAAGATATTCACTCATGCCCAATACAACAAGTATATGGGGTATTTATAGAAGAAGGAGAGAAAAGAAGGCAAAAAGGAGCCAACCACCTATTTACAAAGATATTTACAAAATATCTCAAAGACATGTTGACTTTTGACAACTTGATGGATGACATCATCTCATGGTGCAACATAGATGATGTCATCATTTGTGCCAACATATTCAGATATTTAAAAGAAAGTCAAGAAGAGAGAGAAGAAGAAGAAGCCACCATCATGAATTCATTGTTGACGGAGAGTGAGTGGGATTCCCCAAGTGAAGAAAGTGCAGGGCATTGCCTATTAGTTTGTCCATCCATGGACTTCTTGTGACCTTCTGAGTCCTGACCCAGAATTCCTCCATATCGATATGACCCAACTCTGAGTCTCTGATGTCCAGGTCACACTCGGCCTGGGAGTCGAGCATTCTGACCCTCTGATACTTATATTTCATTTCTTCCTCTATAAGCTTGGCCTTGCCTTTGGATTTGGTGGGTCTCTTGCTTGATGTTGACATATGTCCTTCTGAGCTTAATTGCTGATCTGCAAGAATAAGACGTGAAACCCAATCGAAGAAAGTCATGTCAGCTGCTTGATTTTCCATTGAAATGCTTGACAGAAGAAAGAGTTAGCAATTTACAGGCTTCGGGCGCACATGGCACATGATATTGCAAATTACAGAGCTAAATGGGTAAGGCACATAGGAAAAGGGTGTTGCAGGAGATAAATCAGCGCCAAAGGGCGCATGGTGCATAGACACTGCAGGGTGCATTTTGTGTTGCTGTAAGGACAAGTGCGCCTGCGCCAGATAGATGCATTGTGAAGGGCACACGAAATCTTTATGTTACACGGGAACAGGATGCGCCCGTGGCACATGTATTTTTCATGTTGCACGGAACTTCGCGCCAAAGGCGCATATAGGGTTTGTGTAACGTATGCTTTTTGTGCACTTAAGGGACTTGGCGCGGCGCATGGAGGGTCTGCACAACATGATGTTGCTGCGATGAGGAACGCACCGCGCCTTTATAGTTTAGCACTTGTGCATATGAAAGGGTCATTACATGAATACTAGGTGTGCCAAAAGGGCGTAGGAATTCTTTATGTTGCATCCAAGTTTGATGTGCCAAGGGCTGCATGGGAAGCATTTGCAAAGATGCGAGGGAAGTGCGCCATGAGGGCACAACTGCTCTTTTTGTAACAGGCACGGTGGGTGCGCCAATGGCGCGACTGTTGATCATGTTGCAGGGGTGACAGATGCGCCAAAGGAGAAAAAATTACAGTTTCCTTCCAAGCCATGACTTCTTCACTAAGGTGTTTGCATATGGTTTAAGCTTCTTTTAAGGGGTCATTTGGGTGATGAAGAGGTTTAAACCAAGATTTTTTGAGTCATTACTTCAGGACAGAGTCCCCTTCCCAGCAGATCTAGAAAGAGGGGGGAAGGACATGGTGAAGGAAAGAAAAGATAGCAGCAGGGGGATAAAAACATGATTTCACAGTTTATATTAAACCCAACCAGCCAGCCAGCAGATAAAAACCAAAGCACAAAACACACAAAAGGAGTGAGGACCTCTTACCAGGATATATAACGATGAAAAAGCGCAAACAGTCCACAAAGTGCTTTGAAAATGACGGGCAAAGTGCTGTGTGACAAGCTCGGGAAAATATCATGTGATTGCTCAGTGATAATGACAATGCAGATGCGCCTATATATATAGGCGAGGCAACAATAAATGCGCCACCAAATTTTTAAAGGGGCGCACCAAATGAGCTATCGACATGAGAAAACATGCGCCCTTTGGTGCACTAAAAGACTTGTCAACACGAAGATATGTGCACCTATGGCGCACCGGAAGTGGTGTTGACAGAGAAAATGTGCGCCTTTGGCGCACCAAAAAGAGGCGCAACAAATGTTCTGTTGACAGGAAGGTGCATGCGCCTCGGCGCACGCAGGAAGCCTCAACATAGAGAGGCACACCAGAACACCTGTTGACACAAGAAGACATGTGCCAAAGGCTTTAAAGGGGGTGCATCAAAAGTTGATGTTGCATAGTCATTCTATGTGCCCGGCCAAAAGACCAAAAATGACTAAGTTCGGAAAACTAGATTTCCCAGAAAGGGATTTTGCAATGTTCCGAGCGAAAGGGATCCCCGACGAGGGATCGGAACAAAATTTTCGGTATGGTTATCTCAGAAATTGCCCTTGTCAATTTTACGGGATAACACTGGCTCTTTCTGGGGACTATCCCAAAGTAGACTCGGGGTAGAGAATCCCAGATCTCATGTGCCTATCCATTGGGTAACAGAGTCAAAAACAAGGGCGACTCGGAGGGAGAACAAAGGAAACACACAACAAACCGAAAAAAAAACACACGACGAAAACAAACACACAACTAAAGCAAACTGTACAAAGAAGAGAGCAAGCTCTACTTCCTGAAGATCTTCAGATGCTGCCCGCTGTAGGGAAGCGGGAGTTCGGTTCCATCCAGATATGAGAGATAGAAACTATTCTCTCCGTTGAGCTGCTTGATCTTGAAAGGCCCTCTCCATAGGGAATCAAACTTTCCGTGCATGCCTTTTGGCTCTCTTCGCTTGTCCCACAGAAGGACGAGGTCTCCCACCTGGAAATTTCTTTGCTTAGCTTTTTTATCGAACAGTCTCTTGACTTGACTCTGATGTTTGGTGATCCTGTCGACCACTCTTACTCTCTTTTCTTCGAGTTCTGTCAGATACATGATCCTCTTTTCAAGAGAATTTTGGAAAGTTTCATCTTCAATAGCTCGTGCTAAGTGCAGAGCAGGGATTTCAGCAAAATGGGAAGCTCAGCATCAGTGCCATATAACACTTGAAAAGGTGACATACCGAGAGACCTCTTGGGAGTAATGCGATCTGCCCACAAAGCGTCGTATAAGGACTTGTGCCACATTCGTTGATTCTCATCCACTAGTTTTCGTATGATGGTCACCAAGTTCTTACTGGATTTTGCTTGACCATTACCCTGAGGGTAATAATCTGAGGCGTGAGCCAAAGTTATCCCATATTCATAGCAAAAACTAATAACTTCTCGTGAAGATAAATTAGAAGCATTATCAAGCAACAATCTTGTTTGGAACGCGCCGAACCCGACAATGATATTTTCTTTGATGAAATTGCAAACAACCTCGTAAGTGGCATTCTTAATGTGTATGGCCTCCACCTATTTGGTGAAGTAATCATTGCTATCGGGACATAACTATGTCCGCAGACTCGATGGGGATTGAGTGCACCTATAAAATCAATTCCCCCACTCGCCCGAATGGTTCATTGATAATGACCGGCCTAAGGGGAAAAGTAGCCAACTTGGGCTTGTCGACGAACCGCGGCAAGGTCCACATTTTGCTACCTGTGTGGTATCTTGGAAAAGCGTCGCCAATAGTACTGGCTCGGATGATCTTATGTGTCTTTGTCACTGAAGAGGAGAATGGCCCCACAGTGAATTATGAAAACTTTCAAGCAACTTCACCTGCTGTGGCTTGTCAACACATCGCAAAAAGACACCATCTATCCCACGTTTGTATAAACCGTCATCCCTGATGACATATTTCGTTGCTCTGAGATTTATAGTGCGCTTCTCCTTTCGATTAGGTGAGCTGGGCATTCGCCGTAGGTGAGGAAGAAAGCAATATCGGAATACCACTCATCACTGGTCGCGACAAATAGGACCAGAGGCAGTGAATCGGGTTTTTCCAGCCGGTCTTGTGCTTCATTGGTACAATCATCCTTTTCCTCAGGACTTTCTGAATCTTTGTTTTCAGCCATAAGCTGACATAGGCCCTTGCCTCTTACCAGCTTGGTTGGTTTTATATCCAGGTCGTACTCCTGGACCTTTGCAATCCAATTTCCTCGCAAGCTTCCTAACTCCTGTTGAGTTAGAATTGATTTGACTGCCGTGTCAGGGACCAACACCACCGTATGAGAATTTAGAATGTAATACCTGAAATTTTTTACTGCTTTGACAACAGCGAAGGCATGCTTTTCCAATTGAGACATTTTTAGTTCGTGAGGCTTGAGGGGAGAGCTCATGAACGCAATCGGAGATTCAACATTCTCCAAATTCTTTTGCATCAAGATGGCGTAGACACAGTATGCTTAGATGCATAACTATACATGATAAAGTCCTTGGAGAAATCGGGACATACCAGGACTGGTGCGTGAGCAACGGAAGCTTTTATTTCTTCAAACGACCTTTTTCCTTCCTCGCTCCACCAGAAAGTTGGTGACCCTTTCATCATGTTCAATATGTGACGAGTCTTCTCAGCAAAGTCGGGAACAAAACGCCTGAGAAAGTTCACCTTTCCGAAGAAAGAATGAACGCCTGGCCTTGCTTGAAGGTAGAGTAAGACTCTGAATAGCCTTAACTCTTTCGATATCTATCTTTGTGCCTTCTTTGCTAACCACATGCCCTAGCAACTTTCCTTCCGTGACTCCAAAAATAGACTTTTTCGAGTTCAGTGGAAATCCCATGTTCTCAGATCCGGCCAATACTTGCTCCAAATGATCACAATGATCATTTCGTTGTTTAGAGAACACAGTTAAGTCATCTAGATAAACGAAATGACCCTCCCCATCATACCTTTGAACGCCAGTCCATGGCCCGCCTGAAAAGTGGCACTAGCATGGTTAGGCCAAAAGGCATCCCGCTTTGTAGGAAAATGTGCCCTGAGGAGTAGTGAATGCTGTTTTAAATTGATCTTCAGTGAAACTTCAATCTGATTGTAGCCTGAAAACCATCAAGCATGGACAGCATCTCTGATCCAGATCGTGCAGTAACTTGATCCATTATAGGAAGTGGGTAGTTGTCTTTCAAGGAAGCCTGATTCAAATTTCGAAAATCTACGCATATGCGTATTTCCCCATTCTTCTTACGCACTGGCACAATATTTGCTACCCAAGTACTGTGATGGATAGGAAAATGATTCTCACGTCCAAAGCATTTTCTCGAATTTCGCCTGGATAGTACTCGAGATCTTAGGATTATAATGCCTCTGCTTCTGGCGAAAGGCTTTAACGTCTTCTTTCAATGGGATGTCATGCTAGACGTCCTTTGGCTTAAAAGACTTTAGATCGGTGTAGGACCATGCCAATACATCCATGTATTTCTTCAGCAGTTTGACAAACTTTCGCTTCTCTTCAGGCGTGCAACATTTTCCAATGTTCACAAACTGCGGGTGTTCTACCGAACCTAAATTGACCGGTTCAGTTTCTAGGGATGAGTCAGGATCATCTTGCCTTTTCTTTTTCACAAAATGATCATGCCTCGAACGAACAACCGCTCCAGAGAAACCAGGCCCTTTGGAATTTTATTTCCTTTGAGCTGACATATGTCGTCGTTCCCTTCGGATTTATCGTCTTGATTGGTGACTGATTCACGACAAGTGGAAGTAGATCCTTCAAAGTGCAATTCTTTAAAAATTTCCGCCTTCTCTAGAAAGATAATGAGTTGATTATTATCGTTGAACACTTGCCAATGCCGAGAATTGTCCGCACACTTAGGCGGAAGACCACCTCAATGGTGTATTTGTTTGTTTTCAATCCTGGGTGAGGTAGCATGAGGGATGCTGAAACGGCCAATGAATCAGCCATGTCATTCTGGGCTCTTGGAATGGATTCAATTGAAAAAGCATCAAACTCTTCAATGCTGTCCCATACCGCATTACGGTAATGCCTGAGCCTCTCATTCTTCACTTGATATATCCTCCTAACTTGATTCACGACTAGCTCTGCATCACCTTGTACTCTCAGATTTTTGATCCCTCTCTCTCTTGCTGCCTGCATGCCGAGTAACAAAGATTCATACTCAGCAGTGTTATTCGTATTAAAAAACTGCAACTTGAAAGAGAGAGGAATAATCTCCTCTTCGGGAGATATTAGCACGGCTCTAGTGCCACATCCACTGGTTGCACAGCTGCCATCAAACTGCAAAGTCCAGATCTTATTAAGATCTTCTTCTCGAGCGAGAACAACCATTTTGTCAGACTCGGTAGACAAGAAATAGTTCCCCATCCCTGATGATTCGAAAATAATTTGAGCTTTGGGGTCCTCAGAGCTAGTAACCAAGTACTTATTTTGTGATTCTGGCTCCAAAGTCTGCATTACACCTTTGACGGGGATTCTAGCCTTAGACCAGTCCATATGAATTTTCCCACCAACTTCACTGCAAAAACTTCTTCCCAAAGAAAATTCGTAGAGTCGCTGGAATTTTGGCAACGAGGACGGTCATCTTTACTCTTTTCTCTGGGAACGCCGCAAATGCAAATTGCGCGTCTTTGATTTGACCAATCAATGGAACCTGCTTGGTTTCCAAGGAATAACATCTGCCAAAAGGCTTGGTAAGGGTGAGGCCCAAAGCATGGGTGACTTTTGCCGGCATGACGTTATCAGAAGCTCCGGAATCAATTATGCAGTTACTCAATTTGTGACCATTGATTAGGAGGGAGAGATAGAAAGGCTCTATCTTTCCTGATGCAGATGTTGAAGCAACATTTATGCGGGATTCAGGAGGAGTGGAAAGGATTCCTTTTGGGGAAACCTGATTAGATA
Source organism: Taxus wallichiana var. yunnanensis (assembly GCA_018340775.1). NCBI lineage: Eukaryota > Viridiplantae > Streptophyta > Pinopsida > Cupressales > Taxaceae > Taxus > Taxus wallichiana. The sequence continues at coordinate 961,367,705 of CM031235.1, forward strand.
TAACAGCTTGGCTTTGAATATACTTGGTCAATCTTACCAGCTGTTCGGGATTTGACTGGAGGTACTCGGCTTCAGACATTTGGATCTTGGTCTTTTTTGCATGGTCTATGATGTCAAATGTGGCCAAGGGTTGGGCCGGTGAAGGAATGAGTCCCTCACTTCGTGATGGTGGAGTAGGATTACTGGTCTTGATAGGAATAGAAAAAGGATGATTTGGAGGAGAGATGGGGGGAAAAGATTTCCTTGTAAAAGACTTAACAGGGGGTTGAGTAGGAAGAGGATTACCTCTTTTAGCAATGGTTGGAGGCGCGTTTGACATGGCCTTCTCCTTCTGCACATGGGCAGCGACCTGTGCTTCTTTTCCTTGCGAGCGGGTAAAAACAACATATGATTGTCCGCTTACATATCCCTGGGTACCCTCTTCTTCATTAGATTCTTCCTCATTAAATTCCATATATCCGATAGTAGAGTTGCTAGTCGGTTCAATGACATCTTGATCATCTTCGCCTTGAGACGAAGGTTCTTCATAATCCTACTCTTCTTCTTCAATTTCGGCAAGAGCATTGACCGGAGGAGCCTCAAGCGCCAACCGTGGAGCAACAGCAGGTAATGCGGCCTTTGAGGAACATTGTTGGAAATGAATTTCCTCTGTGGAATATCCCGGTATGAGGAACTGGGAGAAGCTTGGGCTAACTGCCTCTTCAATGCAAGCAAGTCGTTAGCCATCTTTTGAAAGGCCGAATCAGACGAAGTATTGGGTGAAGGGCCCGAAGATTTAGGCTTGGATGATTCCCTTTTTAATTCACCAGATATTATCAAATTATCTTCAATTCGAATGGCAGCGGCCTGGGTGAGAATCAGGGTAGCCACTTGTTCTTGTAGGAGCAAGAAACTTACTTTTGAGCTCATAGCGTTCATGAAGAAACACTTCTAATTTTCTGGTGTTGGAAGCAAGGCAACAGTGGACCGGTTATTTAATGCATTGAACCCGCGATAAAATCACGCATGGTCTCATTGGCCTCCTTCTTTAGGTGAGTGATCTATGAGAATAATGCAAATGCATCTTTGAAGGCTTGTACCTGTCTTCAAAAGCATCCCGTAAGGTGGCCCAACTGGTAATAGATCCGGCTGGTAAATGCTGAAACCATTCAGCTGCAGGTCCTTGTAGAGTTTCCAGAAAAAGGTGAACCGACACATCCTCATGAGTTACATCCAAGATACTGCATGACATGATGAATGTAGATATGTGTGAATCCGTGCTTTGGTTTCCGCTCCCGTCGAATTTGGGAAAATTCTTTCGGTTTCCGTGAGGGAGCGCGTGAACTGGATGTGGCAATGCGAGAGGACCCATAGCATTTCCCCATGGTACCGCCATTTGAAAGGCTGGAAAAAGAACATGGGTTGGAAGTGCGGTTCCACTGAGCAATAAAGCACTGTAAAGGGATGTAGAGGCTCCTTGTGAAAACCGGCTCTTCCGTGGGGGTGAGGCGCTTCTGGCTGACCGATCAGCTGAACTTAGTGATGAAAAGCGCACCGGTGCTACACTGAAATTGTGCCTTTGAAGCCGATCGAAAGTAGGATCGACTTCTCCATGAGCTCGCCTACCACGCGTAAATGGTTCACCCGCCAGTGTACCTTCCAGATCTGCGATGTTATGGAGCAGATTTAAAATTTCTTTTTGGTTGTACTTGCTGATTTTCTGGCTTTTCTGGCAAAAACCAGCAGCATGTACTTTTCTAAATATTTAAAAACTATCCTCTTCTAAAAATCGATTGCGGTTAATGACAAATAACAGTGAGGATAAAATGACAAAGAAGATTAGCAAGCTGATTTTCTGATATAAATTTGACTTTTTCAAAGAGTTTCAAACTTTTGGTAAACAGTCAAAAACTCAGATCTATGGCAAAATACTGACTTTTATAAAAACTCAGCGAACTAAAGATCTCCAACTAGGCCAGATCTATGGATCTCAGAAGAAAATTTTCAATTCAAAGTTACTTTTGCAAAATTTTGGATTTTTGACAAAAAGTTAAAGTTTGTAAACAGATAGTGATTTTTCTGATTTTTCCTGATTTTCTATCCTACCACTATCATAGATCTGATAGATCTGTCGCGAAACCGAGAGATTTCGGGTTCGATCCCAATGAGTTGCCAAAAACTGTTGGTCCGAAAATCTGTCGCTTGGGCAGATCTATGGATAAACGAGCCAACAGTGTGTAGGGCATAGCCCCTCTTTGAGTCAGCAAAGCAAAACTGGTTTATTGCTATTCTACCAGCAGGAATCTGTGCAAGTCTCACAATATTCCACCTTCGGGGGTTTGGGATCTCATCCCAAAGAGGGTGTTTCCAATCGCGAAAAGAAAGGAATGAAAGAGAGGATGAAGGAAGAGCAGGTCCGAAGGGAGAAAAGAAATGAATTCCAAAGCAGAAAGGTCAAAGGGTTTATGTTTTGGGATTGGTAGTAAACAGAGCAAAACCTACTTACATAAACGAGCAAAGCAATACCGATAAATAAATGACAATAAAATGTAGTAAATTCAATAGAGCAAACACACAAATCTAACGTAAGAAACATCCAATGCAAATAACACATGTATTCAGCATAAAGTCTAAATATTGTATTAATAATTCTTTCTGTTACAAAAAGCTCAAAGTCTTTCCTCCTCACTTCTATTTTTCATCTGAAAGATATTCACTCATGCCCAATACAACAAGTATTGGGGTATTTATAGAAGAAGGAGAGAAAAGAAGGCAAAAAGGAGCCAACCACCTATTTACAAAGATATTTACAAAATATCTCAAAGACATGTTGACTTTTGACAACTTGATGGATGACATCATCTCATGGTGCAACATGGATGATGTCATCATTTGTGCCAACATACTTCAGATATTTAAAAGAAAGTCGAAGAAGAGAGAGAAGAAGAAGAAGCCACCATCATGAATTCATTGTTAACGGAGCCGTGGGATTCCCAAAGAAAGTGCAGTGGCACTTCCTATCGGTTTGTCCATCCATGGACTTCTTGTGACCTTTTGAGTCCTGACCCAGAATTCCTCCATATCGATATGACCCAACTCTGAGTCTTTGATGTCCAGGTCACACTCGGCCTGGGAGTAGGGCATTCTGACCCTTTGATACTTATATTTCATTTCTTCCTCTGTAAGCTTGGCCTTGCCTTTGGATTTGGTGGGTCTCTCTTGCTTGATGTTGACATATGTTATTCTCAAACTTAATTGCTGATCTGCAAGAATAAGACGTGAAACCCAATCGAAGAAAGCCATGTCAGCTGCTTGATTTTCCATTGAAATGCTTGACAGAAGAAAGAGTTAGCAATTTAAAGGCTTCGGGGCACATGGCGCACAGATATTGCAAATTGCAGAGCTAAATGGGTAAGGCGCACAGGAAAAGGGTGTTGCAGGAGATAAATCAGCGCCAAAGGGCGCATGGCGCATGACACCGCAGGTGCATTTGTGTTGTGTTGCAGTAAGGACAAGTGCGCTGCGCCGGGATAGATGCATTTGTGAAGGGCCCACGGAATCTTTATGTTACACGGGAACAGGATGTGCCCGTGGCGCATGTATTTTTCATGTTGCATGGAACTTCGGTGCGCCAAAGGCGCATATAGGGTTTGTGTAACGTATGCTTTTGGCGCGCTTAAGGGAACTTGGCACGGGCATGAAGGGTTCACACAACATGATGATGTTGGATGATGAGGAAATGCGCTGCGCCTTTATAGTTTAGCACTTGGTGCATATGAAAGGGTTATTACGTGAATGGGTGCGCCAAAAGGCGCAAGAATTCTTTATGTTGCATCCAAGTTTGATGCGCCAAGGGGTGCATGGGAAGCATTTGCAGCATGCGAGGGAAGTGCGCCATGAGGGTGCAACCGCTTTTTTTGTAATGGGCATGGTGGGTGCGCGCCAATGGCGCGATTGTTCATGATCATGTGGGCAGGAGGACAGATGCGCCAAAGGAGAAAAAAATTACGCTTTCCTTCCAAGCCATGACTTCTTCACTAAGGTGTTCCACATATGGTTTAAGCTTCTTTTAAGGGGTCATTTGGGTGGTGAAGAGGTTTAAACCAAGATTTATTGAGTCATTACTTCAGGACATGAGTCCCCTTCCTAGTAGATCTAGAAAGAGGGGGGAAGGACATGGTGAAGGAAAGAAAAGACAACAAATAGGGGGATAAAAAATGATTCCACAGCTTTATATTAAACCCAACCAACCACCAAACAGATAAAAACCAAAGCACAAAACACACAAAAGGAGTGAGGACCTCTTACCAGGATATATAACGATGAAAAAGCGCAAACGGGTCCACAAAGTGCTTTGAAAATGACGGGGCAGGTGCGCTGACAGGCTCAGAGAAAATATCACGTGATTGCTCAGGTGATAATGACAGCGTAGACGCGCCTATATATAGGCGAGGCAGCAATAAATGCCACCAAATTTTTAAAGGGGCGCACCAAATGAGCTGTCGACATGAGAAAACATGCACCCTTTGGCGCACCGAAAGACTTGTCAGCACGAAGATATGTGCGCCTATGGCGCACCGGAAGTGGTGTTGACAGAGGAAAATGTGCGCCTTTGGCGCACCAAAAAGAGGCGCAACAAATGTTGTTGACAGGAAGGCGCATGCACCTCGGCACACGCAGGAAGCCTCAACATAGAGAGGCACACCAAAACGCCTGTTGACACAAGAAGACATGCGCCAAAGGCTTTAAAGGGGCGCATCAAAAGTTGATGTTGCATAGTCATTCTATGCGCCCACCAAAAGACCAAAAATGACTAAGTTCGGAAAACCAGATTTCCCGGAAAGGGATTTTGCAACGTTCCGAACGCAAGGGATCCCCGACGAGGGATCGGAACAAAATTTTCGGTATGGTTATCAGTAAAATTGCCCTTGTCAATTTTACGGGATAACAGATCTGAATCTGTCAAATGTCTTTATCTGGAACAAATTGGTAACAAGCAAAGGTCCCTCGAATATTCTTCTCTTTTGAGGGGAAAAGGTGCTGCAGGCGCTACGATGAAGAATATGCCTCCAGTTAAAACAATGATGCAAATATTTGCAATGATTCACCTTTTTGAAAACACCTGGCAACCTTTTTGTGAGTCTGTTGAATGTCACCTTCTGCAAATCATGATCTGATATGTGCAACAAAGGTGCTTCAAATATTCCTCTTTTAGGGGGAAAATTTGGATGTAAAGGGTGTATTATAACTGCAATGAGATTAATCTTGCAAAGGTCGGAGTTCATTTTCATGAGAAATTTTTGAGAAAATCTCGTCCTCTGATAAACCAGGTTAACTTCCTCTATGTTAGATTGTCATTCATGTTGAGTTGGTTACAAGTGTATAGCCATCAACAAGCTCTGAGATTGTTTAAATAACTCTCCCTTGCTGATGAATCTGATAAATTTTGAGTTCTTTTGTGTTAAATCTCTGGCAAATGTTGTGTTTATTTCACTTTCAGAATGTTTGCAAGTAGTTTTTCTTGTTCCTATTGCAATCTTGTATCAAAATCTCTTTGAATCACACAGATCTCAATCCTTGTTATAGTTTAGTGGCATCTGCAATTTTATTTTTTAGAAGAGCTTTCATTTGGGAATGAAATAAACGATTTAAAATATATTTTCTTTCATCTGTTGACAGATATGTTTTGTAAGCCTCTGGGTGTACCTCAGGTGTGACTGATCTTAGATTTTGAAGTTTTATTGGGTCTTCTAACTCGAGCCTTTGTGCTATAATCTCAAAGATTGTGTGAAAAGTGCATGTATGGGCCTCCATTGATGCACACCTTCTGGTTGAAGGAATGTTTTAATTATTTTGAAGCTTTCTGTTATTGAGTTCTCCATTTGTTGTAAAGTTTCTCAAGGATCTGGCAAAGTCCAATCTATCTTGTTGATCTCCCACCAAAAATTATTTCAACTAACCAATCCTACCTCGAACTACCCATGTCTTGCTCTGTATATCCACAAAAGAACAAAATCCATTTGCTAAAGTATGATGAACAGATTAGGATTGCAAATGTCTTCAATAACCTTAGCCTTGTGTTGAAAATATCTCCATAATATGGAATTGACAACTCGTGAGAGTCAGATTTGGTGTGTTGATCATATTTTCCCCAAGGTCTTCTCTATAAAATTTGTGCACAAGAAGGATTTGCCAACATCCTTCAATAATCAGAGGTTACAAAATAGTTTCTCTTACCTTGGTTGAAAGGCACAACCTAAAATAGTTAGGATAAGATCACATCCTTTTTGAGGTGCTACCCACTTCTTTCAAAGCCTGAGTGCTAAAAAGTCATATAGATTGCTTCCCCGGCAACAAAATGACTTACATAACCATCTATCTACCTTTGAGTGTCTTGTCAGATCCATGATGCTGCTCGGCGTTTGAAGAAGATTAAATACAGGTACCAACACATCCCTAACCTAAATTTTAAGATAAATAGTAGTTTCGGATTTTTGGATTTGGCAAAGGAGAATGGAGCGAAAAATTGAGAAGGCAGTGAGCAATGGAATGGTCGCTGGCAAAAGCCGTGAGGGCTCGCAGGCCATGAAAGGGGAAAAGAAGGACTTTGCCTTGGCTACGGGGGGATTCCGGCTTGGTGGAGGAGGGCTCGGAAATGGGGGACGAGAGAAGATTGAGGAGGAGTGGTGCCCTAGCCCTAGGGTTTCAAAATCCGTCGGGACTTCGTGCGGGATTGGTGGGCAAAGCAAGGACAGTAATAAATGCTGCGGGGGTGATGCTAAGGGTCATCGAGGTATGAATCAACATCAGAAGGTAACCTCTTTCAAAGATGTCGTTGGATAACAAAAGCGGCCGATCATCGGGAAAACAATCATCAAGTAATTTGGCCTACCTGGTTGATTTGGCCGTAGAAATCCCCTCTGTAACCATTGAGAACCCTGAAGTGGAGGAATATTTCAAAAATTTATCACAGGATGCAGTGATCGGTAGGTTTAATGGTTTTTGGCCTTCCTCCTCCACTCTATACCAGTGGGTATTCGATACTTGGACCAATAAGTGTGAAATATCCCTATGTTCTAAGGGTTTTTTTTGTTGTCCATTTTAGAGAATCTGAAGACTATCAAAGATGTTTGACAAATGGTCCGTGGTTCTAGGGAATGCAGGTTTATTTATAACTCCATGGTTTCTAGATTTCGATCTCGAACACTTATTCGGTTTCCAAAACACCTATTTGGGTTAGGCTTCCTAACCTCCCCTTACATTTGTGGTATGCCCTAGAAGACATTGGCAACGACTTGGGCAAGTTTATCACAGAAGATTTGGTCGTGGTCATTTTCCGTATATGGTACGTGTTCATTTTCCAAAGATATGTGTTTAAATCGATTTGAGAAAGGGTTTACCTGATCGAATCAATCTTAAATTTGGTGACCTTCAGCATATCCAAATCCTAGACTATGAGAATACTGCATTCTAGTGTAGAATATGTAGAAATACGGGTCATCTACAAGCTTCTTGTCCCTTCGATAAAAATTAGAAATCTACAAAAAAATGGCTCGACTTCTTCTAGCGGATGGGGCTCGGTTAATCTGGATTTGGTATCCGCTGCAAACTTTAAGGATGATCTGAGTAATCCGAACTCCGAGAACAAAGTGACTACAAAGAAGGAGGACACTGAAAAGGGAATCCAGGAAAATCACCTGGTTGTAGGTGGAATGAAGAGGGGACATACATCAAAAAGTTCAGAATCAGATAGGGATTCAGTGTCAAAAAAATGATGGCCACGACAACTTCTAGTGACCTTGCACTGGTGATTTCGACTAACCAGGGCAAGTGGTTTGAAGTAAAAAAGTGAAAAAACAAAAAGGGTCGAATGGGCAGCATTGAGGATTATTTTCCATTGCAAGGCGGGAAGTAATTCTAGGATATTTTTTCTTTGGGATATTTTTTCTTTAGGATGTTAAATGGTTATAGTTTACTTTATGATGTTGTTAAGTTGGTGTTCAATTGTAGTTGTTGTTAACTTTTGGCTTTTAAAGTCTTTTTTATCCTGAGGATCTGGCCTCACTTTAAATATAGGGAACGGGTCCCTTCAACCCGCTTTATCAATAAATAAAAACATCATGAATACTTGAACCAATGGAGAGCTTACTTGGTAATAGGTTGCTTTTATATTATCAAAGGTTCATACACAATCAATGAATAATAGGTGTCTTCAAAATATGAGACAAATAAAGTTGATTTTATGCATGGGTGGTCTACTTACGTACAATGCGTATTACTTCTTACCTTTAATTGGATCTATGATCGCCACAAACTGAGCAACAGATGGATTAGAGACCAGTGTGGAAGAAATCAAAGACTTTTTAGGAGTTGGTGTTTGTATAAGATTTGTCAATTATTTTTGATTTTGGAATGGTAAATAAGGGTTACAAAGCAGTCCCTTTCCTGGTAAAAAACAAAAAAATCAATTTGTTTGATGATTACAATTGAGCCATTCCATAGTTGGTGAAGTTGATATCAACTAATGCGAAAACGTAAGATCATGCAGTGCCTACACTTCTAAATGTTGTTGTGCGGTTTTATTTCATGGAAGGTATGCATTACTTTTAATGGTGTGAATAAAAAAAGCGGTGGAGAATAACATGCTGACCTTTTTTTAGCAAGAGTTTTGGAATACTTTTTGAATTGATATTCATAGAATATTGAATTCATGTTTCTACAGTGTCAAAAAAATATTGATAAATTGTCACATTTTTATTTACTGTGAAGGTGATTTCATCCACACTTTTCAAAGCATGACATGTTTTTGCATAACTTTTCCAATACATAATCACTCATGAGCATAATTGATCTAGGTGGTGCAAATGTATGAATATATTTATATGATATATATATATATATATATATATATATACAATATTTTTATTTATAGTTAAAAAAACCTTGTTCTCGATCTAAGATGTATGTGCTTTCTGTTGGTGCCATTTTTGAGCTTGCACCGTTTTGCCCTAATTTTTTTCTTCATTCTACGTGCTCTGAAATTTTTTTCTCTCAAATTGGTGGTTTGCAACTTTTCCCTCCAGTGGAATGCCTTGAAATGCTCACAAACTTGTTGTTTTGCCCCAATTTGAAAGAAATTTGCATGTGTGCCCTAATTTTTCCAAAATCGGACTGTTGTTTTTCCTTTTTGCTCGATCATGGAAGTTTAAAATTGATCAATTTGCACTTGTATGCCATTGAAAATCCAATTCCATGATAAAAATTCTTTGAAAACATGTTTCAGTTGGTTTAATTTTGAGAAACTTGTTGTCCTTAGCAAAATAATTGAATTCTAAGGCATCCCTGACATTTTTTGTGTTTTGACAATGGATTAAAAGGCGTCATTTGCCTGTCAATTTCTTCTTCAGCATTCATCAGCAACGTGGCTTGTTCTAATTGGCTGAGGGACGGCGGAAAATTGTTTTAACTTATCGCTTTTTGCTTTTTTGACAAAAGGGCGAATTTGGTCCCATGGCTCCGCTTTACTCTGATTGGTCCTAATGTGCTTACGTGGCGTGTTTTGATTGGAGGAGCAGCAGGTTGTTTTGAGAACTTGTTCTTTTTAGCTACTTTGGCTAAAAGTTTCAAATTGCCCCGTGGCCCCGCCAAGTGCTAATCTGCTTGAATTCAAGTGGCGGAGAAAATTTCTAAATTTTGCCCGAAAATGATGATGTGTCCTCTTTTGATTGGATGAGAAGCAGCGGGTCTTTTTGTGCCTTAAGGCATTTTGGAAAAAGAGTTAAAGTGCAAAGAAAATGCCTAGGGCCTAAAGTGAATCAAGCAATCACCATGTGTCAGGGACAGAATCGGAGGTGCGGGTCCATGGGGATAATTTGGAAAATTTTCCTTTTTCCAAAAAAGGTGGAAATGTGTAGAATCGGTCCGCGATTCCAATGGGGCCCACTTTGGGACATGTGTCAGGCCCATTTTCATGAGGCGGAGGTGCGGGGAAAAATATCAAATTTTTCAAATTTTTCCCAAAAAGTTTAAAAGGTAAAATGAAGCTCCTAGGTCCGCATCCAATGGAATGGTGCCATGTGGCCGCTTAGAATAAAAGGGTCAAAAATTTAAAAATGTGAAACCCGTGCTGTGCCGAATCAAATCTCGCCACGTGGCCGTTTCTTTTTAAAAATGCAAAATGGAAAAAGGTGCCTCCAAATCCCGTCTCCAATGGTTTTTCTCCACGTGGAGGGCGTAGATTAAAAGTTGAATGTCAAATCAACGGTAGTTATGCATCTTTTTGCTCTGCCACCATTTTTACCCTATAACGCTCCAGGAAGTTTGGAGATGTGTTTTTGCATCAATTTTCATCAAATTTTTGACAAATATGTGTCGCTTGTGCCTGCAAGGACTAATGCAATCGGTTTTGAGGATCAATTTAAAGATCAGAGATGTTTTTGAAATGAATTTTTTCCCTAACCCGTCTAAAACGTGAAATATCAGATCCAAAAGTTGCAGAGTCAAAATTTGGAGGGATAAGGATGAAATAATGAAAGGAAGGGGGTCTGCATGCTTTGAAGATGAAAAATGTGCCTCCAAAATGGATAATGATGCAAATTTTGCAATGATTCATCTCTTTTTGAGACAACTGACAACTTTTTGGATGTGTTTTATTAAACGTCCTTGTCTGCGAACCATGAGAAATTTTTGTAACAAATTTGATCCTTAAGCATATTATTTTCTTAGGAAAGAAGGCTCGAAGGAGATTGAAAGCTATATATTGCATGGATTTGTCATGCAAAGGGTTGGAAGAGTTTAAAAATCTGGAAAACTAAAAATTTCACGAGAAAATTTGGGAAGAAGCCCATTCTCTGAGTGACCACTTGAGAAACTCGTGTAACTCTCTCTGTATCAGATTTCAAATCATGTTAAGTTGGTTGCACATGCATAGCCATTAACAAGCTCTGAGATTGTTTTTCAAAACATTCCCCTGCTAATAAATCTGATCATTTTTAGTTATTTTGTGTTGTCTTTGGGAAAAATATGTGAATGCTTACATTTCATAATGCATTTCAAATTTGTGTTTCTTGTTTCTTGTTGCAGTCTTGTGTTTAAAATCTCTCTTGATCATACATGGTCTTATTTCTTGTAATAGTTTAGTGGCATTTGCAATCTCACATTCAGAAGAGCTTTCATCTGATAAAGAGATAAACAAATTTAAAATCACTTTACCTTCCTTGATTTCAGAGATTGTTTGTAAACCTTTGGATGTACCTTAGGTCATGATTAAATAGTGATTGCTAAATGCTTCATTGGTTCATTCTAACTCAAGCTTTTGTGATAGATGATCAAGGATTGTGTGGAAAAGTGTAGATATGGGCCTCCATTTGATGCACATATCCTGGTTAAAGGGATGATTAACCATTTAGATACTTTCTGCTGTTAAGTTTCTCCATATTTTGTTGAAATCCTCAAAGAGTCTGGTGGATCTTGGTTTGTCTTGTCTAAACTCCCACCCATAAAATCATTCAAAACAACTAATCCTACCCTATTTTACCCCTGTTTTTCCTTGTATACCGACAGAAGATCAAAATAAATTCGTTAAAGTATGCAGAACAGATCAGGATTTCAAAATGTCTTCAGTAACCCTTGCCTTGCATTGAAAGTATCTCCATAATCTAGAAGTGACAACTTGTGAAAGTCAAATTTGGAGTGTTGATCATATTTTCCCAAGGCCCTTTTCATACTATTTGCACAAATTGAGGGATATCTTCATCTCCTTCACCATTTGAGGATTACAAAATAGGTCCTCTTACCTTGGTTGAAAGGCACAACCTAGAACAGTTAGGACAAGATCAAGTCATATTTGAGTGCTATCAATCTCTCCACAAATCTGAGTGCCAGTTAGATCATAGCCCCGGCTATAAAATGAAACACAACATGATCCATCTGTCTTCAAGCTTCATGCCATATCTTTGATCTTTGCTGCTCAGACTGAAAAAGAGAACAAATTTGGGTACCAACACTTTCAATTTCTTCTAAAACAGTTTTTCCCATATTTTATTATTGCACAAAAAATGTTTGTTACGACTATATACTTGGGTGGCCTTTTTCAACCTTACTAGTTGGCAACACTCGCAACCATTCCCTTCACAGTATCTATCGCTAACCCCCACTAACTCCCATCTACCCACAGTTCCATTTTTCATGTGCCTTGAAGATTGTCAATAAGGTATGCACCTTCATCACTTCATTCTCCATCTCCTCTTCATGTTCTTCTCGCCCTTCCCATAGTACTTATTTTCCTCCTATGTTCCTCTCCCACTAATTTTAATCCTTGTTTCCCTTGGTCCCCCTTTCGGTGTTCACATCGCACTGCTCGCATGTGATTGCTAGTTTTACATGCAAATAGCCACATAATCATGGTTTGTACGACTAAAACCACCTCCAACCGCCACATGCTCTCCAGTGTCCCATGCTTATCTTTTTAGCTGTCCATTTCCAAATGTTTCAACTATTTCCGTTACTTTTTAGGAAAGAGTCATTAAAGTCAAACTGTATTATATGGTATGGCACCCGAGTCCATTACTAAACTTAATTTTTTTCCCACTGTAATCATTTATGGCTTCCCGAAATTTGTGTGGTCATATGTCATCGTATACATAAAAAATAAGGTAGCCACAATTTCCAATTAGTGATAAGAGGAACTCTTTCTTGATTATGAGCCTCACATGTGCCTCTCAAATATTTTTATGCTAAAGGAAAGTTCCCAATGACAATACAATGGATCAAGCTTGGGTACGTTTGAGAGTACCGACATAAGGATTTTTCATTTCTGCTTACCGATGCACTGTATTGTACCCTAACATTGACATTTACATCACTTATCGGTCTTTTCATTCTTTGCGCTAAAGGTGGTCTCCCAAAAATAAAGGGGAGAGCTACTGCTTCATTATGCAAAGCCATATTGTTGCATCCATAAATAAGTTGTGAATCATTGTCCACATCATGTCATTTCTATATACTATTAGATCTTTATTATCTTTGAAATGCAAAATTGGAGTGAATATGAATTTGTGACATAAGTCATGCTTTTGTGTCGATCATGATCAAGGGATATTTTTCAGTGTCAAAAGTTCCCTTAACTTCCCTAGACCATGTCAGTGTAGTAGATCCTTTAGAGAGCTTTCCGACGATTGTAAGAACATGAAAAACGGACACTCTGAGCTCAATTTATGTCTGGTCAAAGTTCAGTCAACAGAGAAGTCAACTTTAGTCAACAGCAACAAGTGGACCAATGACAAAGTGACACGTGGCAATTGGTGACAAGGAAAAATTGATGATCTTGTAATTTTTTAGAAATTAGTTCCATGGTATAGAGCTTGTCGCAAGCTTTCTGACGCATTTTGAACGAATCAAACTGAGTTCGTATGCGAAAGATATGCATAGTCAAAGTTGTGGTCAAATGATGACGTGACACACTCTAACGTGGACAAATGACATATTATGGGAATGAAACTTGGCAGGTTTTTAGTGGCTTTGGATTTAAAATAATAATAATAATATTTTATTTAATTCATTCCACGAGAATAAGCCTAATCCCATGGAATAAGGAGGATTGTGTGGACAAAAGTTATTTAAAGGCTTATCATATCCCTTTCCCACCAAATGTGGGGTCAATGGCTAAATTGGACGCCTAAACCTATGGAAGGGGGATTTGAACCCAGACCTCATCTAAAAATATTAGCGGCCTTACCAACCCGCCACCCTCTTGTAAGTGGTATAAATAAAGCTCACTTGTATTTGTAATAGACAAGTGTCAGGTTTGTGTCAAGCCAATAAGCAAACAATTTTGGAAAAATGCAATTTTGAGGCACTTCCACTCAAAACCAAATCTTGAGTTATATATGAAAGTTGTTCAGAATTTTGAGATGATCACGATGATGTGATCATTTTTCTGATTTGGAGCTTTTGTGATAGAGTTATGTGTTGTTAAAGTCACACAAAGGTGTAGAACCAAAGGGAGACACCGCTGCAAGTGGATCAGGAAGGTGAAGGACATAGGTTGAGCTCCATTAACATCCTTCGAAGGTCTAAAACATAGTGTTACAGGTTTTGCTTCATTATTGGTTAATATAAATGTTATTGTATTTACATATTTAACATTATTAATGGATCGGTTCACCATGAACCCGGGGATGTAGGAATTTTGAACCCCGTAAATAATCTGGTGTTGTGTTCTAATTTTATTTTCAGTTTCTGATTATTTGTAATAATTTAATTTCATTAAAATAATGTGGATGCAATGGTAATCAGTATTTGGCAACTTTGGAAAATTGATTAAAATCAAGAAACAATGATTTTTGGGGCTTCAATCAAACAATGAAATTTTGAGTAAAATTGCAAACTTAATTTCAGTTTGAATTCAATCTTAAATCAAGTATTTGATCAATTTTTGAAATATAAAATACTTCAAGTTGATTAAAAAAAATAACAATCCTTGAAAACGTTTAAAAGTGGAAAAAATAAAACACCCGTTTTCGGATCAATCTAAGGGCATGAAAGTGTTTTTCCCTTGGGAGGAGGCCCCGACAGGTATTTCATCGCCACCATCAAAGACACACAGAGTGGGAACTTATCTATCGAACAATTTCCTTGGAGGGTAGTCAGATTCCAGTCCTTTAGGGGACACTTTTCTTGACGACATCGATTTCAATATTGAGGCGACGATGGAGCACTACAACGATCTCGTAAAAGCTGTCTCCACTCTCTACTCCTCTTCCAAAAAAGTGTATCTCAGCACTGCTGTGCAGTGCCCTTACTGGGATATGTCTCGAGGACTAGCCTTACATACGAGGTTATTTGTCTACGTATAGATCCAATTTTACAACAAGGTGCAATGTGAATACACGGATGGGGATGCTTCTAATCTCTTGAATGCATGTAAACAAATGATCACTTTTGAAACAACCACTCAAGCACAAGGTTTCTTCATGGGCCTTCTATCTTCCACCAACGGTGCACCCAACGGCAGTTCCAGTCCTGTTAAAACGCTCACCTCTATTGTCCTGCTTCAGAACAAGTTTGTTGCCTCCAACTATGCAGGAGTCATGTTGTGCTCTAGGTTCTACGACAAGAATTCCATATATAGTTCTGTCATTGAATCTTCAGTCTGAGTAATCAATTGTATTCATAGTAATTGAATATATATTAATAGTAATACGACCATCCCATAATGAGGTGTACTAGTTTCACGGGCCTCTGTTTTGAAACATTTAGAGATATATGTTTAAATAAATCTTGAGCATGGATAAGTAATGCTCAGCTTTTCCTTTTGCCAACACAATTACGTACACGAAGACATATTAAACTAATTAGCAATTTCACATGAGTTGCAAATTATGGTAGCATTCATATTAAACTAAAGTTTCTTAGTTTATTTTTAACTTTTATGTTAATTATTGGTTATTATAACAAGTAATTTTTCGATTCACAAAACTTATTTTGCACCCGTTTTGTCATGTAATTCCAATCCCACAATTTCTCTTTGAATTGATTTTGGCGCATCTCTATCAAGTTTATTGTCGTGAGAGACGTGGAATGGAAATGTTAAGGCTCATCTTTTTATGAAAACATAAAGTCATTTTGAACACTATCATATCATGTGCCAAAGCTCCATTTAGATTAGAAATCGTTGATAATTTGGTGAATCAGAATGTACTTGTGGATGGGGACAACGAGAGCTCCAACAAAATACTGCGTAATTACCACACTTTGTTGGGATAGTTGGACGGTTGAGTTTCACATCGTTACGCCTTTCATGAGATTCACATAATTTCCCCTTTCCTTTTTTGCCACCCTCACATTTCTCCACACTCTAACCCCTTATTCTTCACCCCTCTTCCCCTCCCATTTTTTCTTTACCTCTAATTTGACTCCTTTAAAAGATCCCATCGTACATTTCACACTGCAAAGGTGCAATGGATATCTTGAGAGGAGGAAACATTTGTTCGAAATAGTGAAGTATGTGGAGTGAAGGGACACAAAGTGTGAAGGAGAACGTGACGAATAGAACATGGGAACAATATGTGACGATAAGAGGGAGGAAGAATGTATGTGGAGGGAGAAGTTATGGCTTTAAATTTGTAAGGAGCTTTGTTGATGAATGTAAGGCCCTGACATTCAACATCTCCAATGTCAATAGTTGCCAATGAGGAAATCTGGAAAATCAGTGGGTTACCAATGAGAAATCTATTAAGTAAGTGAAAATTCACTTCAATAAAAGTAAAAGGAAACCCCGCAATTGTAACAATTTAATTAGTGATTAGATCTCATTATCAAGATTTCGATGGTGGTGGAAAGTTTATAGGTCATCTCGAATGGTTGTAGGATGTTGTGGAACATTTCCCAATTCTAGATGAAAACTACATGAGGATGACAACACTCTCCATGCTAAATACAATCATAATACTCTTGCCTTTTTATAGGGGGTTGATTGTCTGACAAAAGATATTGAAGCCCGCCGACAAGCTTTGGATCTGATGACTTTTGTTCAAAACTGCGATTCTCAACATCTAAAAACCATTAATATACTTAATCTCCTAAAACTACACAAGCAAGTTCTTGATTCTCTAAACAATCAAATGCCCAATTCATCCGATTGTGTAGCAGACGATAATAAGGTTCGGGAAGCCATTGAAAAGATATTGAAAGATGTTGAGACAACTAAATGTGCAGAAGCTCTTAATGGTAGCCAACAAAGTTGAGGGCCATAAAGAAAACGTGGGTGTGGAAGATTGTGATCCACATGATTCAAAGGATTTGGGTGCAATAACAATCTATTTAACGTCGTCTACTCAGTGTCGTGAACTTATTTTACAATATAAATTGTGTTATTTATACTAACTATTTTATATTTATTTATTTTTAATACATACATACATATATATATATATATATATATATATATATATATATATATATATATATATATATATATATATATATATATATATATATATATATATAATTTACATACAAATCTATATAAAAATGGCAGCCACATTTAAAATGTAAAAGTTGCATGTGACAGTTATTTCAAATATTTACAAGTATTTTATGGCTAAAATCACAAAAATGTCTAAATGACTAAAAATTTAACCCCTCCGATTGCACTGGTTTGCATCGATGCAATCGGGGAGAAGCGTGTTAGCAAAATGTCTTTCGTGCCCATCCCTTTTGCAGTCCCTGTAAGACATGCGTTAGAAAACAAGTTAACGTGTAAATTTAGTAGTAATTAGATAGTTGCATCGAGTTCAAAGTTCTGCCCTCACATAATTAAATAAACAAGACGTTACAGGAATTGTGCTAAATGGAGCTCTCGCTAATAGTCGTCCCAAAACCAATGCCATTATGGGTTAAATCGGCCCCTGCACATGGAGATACATCTGTGGCCCAGGGGTTAAATTTGACGACCGTTTAGATCTTTTCATGATTTTAACCGTAAAATAATTGTAAATATTTGAAATAACTGTCACATGCAACTTGCATATTTTATGTATGACTGTCATTATTCATATACATTTATATATAAACTATACTAAATATTTGAAATAACCGTCACACGTGACTTGCATATTTTATGTATGACCGTCAATTTTCCTATACATTTATATATAAACTATACTAATATATATTCAAAATAATTAAGTATATAAGAATGTATAAAATAATGCATTTTTACTAATAATTAAGTAATGCTATATAATACTAATATTAGTAAAAATAGCATTACTAATGTTATACTAAACTATACTATTACTTAATTATTATATTATATATATTAAGTAATGCTATACTAATATTATAGCATTATTAGTAAAAATACTCGAAAGAACTTTGAGTTCCATAGATAACATTTTAAAAACTAGGAATCACATGTGTACAATGCAATGTGAACGTATTTGAATGGTATATGTTATTAGATTAAGAAAGACAGTTATTACTTTTGTAGTTGATGTTGATAAAGGGTGTGATTGACAATACTAATTTTCTATTAAAGCCAAAATAAATGTTGCAAAATATATTAGAAGGGATGTTAGATAATAGTTAGGCATGTAATAATTGAATACAAATGCTTGTGAGGAATGTAATTTTGCTAATACTCACTCTCAAGAATGTAGTGAATGTGAAGTGTTGTTCTCAAAGTAGATTGAAAGAATGACTAAGTGTTTTAACATATTATCTCTCCATGAAACTAAAATGAGTCAGAATATGCAATCATATATAAACAAATCTGAAATGGTTATGGTACATTCCAAATTACTTTATTACCTCAACGAGTTTGAGAGCATCATTGTTAGAGTTATTTTGTGCATATCTTACAATCATAGCATTCCATGAGACCACATTTCTTTGAGGCATTTTGTAAACAAAAATGGTATATGTTATTTGTGTTAGAGGGATAGTTTTTACTTTTGTAGTTGTGTTTGTTTAAACTATGGGTGATTGATTTTGTATGTGTAGAAAAAAAGTGATATAATGTACAAAGCTTTGGATGGAAACAACTATAAATTGCATTGCTCTTTCTCGGCGTTTTAAAATTCTAGGTATTTGTGTGCAGATGAAGACATTAAAAATGTGTTGTTGTTGGTTAACATAAAGAAACAGGCAACAATAAAAAGGAAAAATCAAACATGTATGTTGAAAAGTGTAATTTTGTAATTGTAGATATATAGATGAACCACTTCATTTTGTAATTGTGTAATTTTCTTTGCACTTTTCCTATAGAGCTGAAGATGCTGATTTTGCAAGGGTTGCTGCTACGGATATTGCTAAGATGGTTTGTGTGTGCACAGAGTTTCGGTATCTGGCTTCAAATGATGAATTATGGAAGCAAAAGTATTTGGATGGAGAGGAAGAGGGCGGGTCCGAGGAGGAGGAGCTAAATGGATTTGATGGTCATATTGATGTGGATGATGATCCAGATTTGCAGCTTCGGAGCATATAGCCTTTGAATTATAATAAAGGTTAGGAGTATAATAAACACTGGAATATGTGATTTTAGTTTTTGTTGAATAACTACTACTATTGTGAATTCTGATGATATATATGTATCAAACTCTTATGACATCTTTTGTATATATTGTAAAAGGAAAGTGCCAGGATTTATGTATTTTACTATCTTTGGATCAATGTGTTGTATGTATAGAGCTCTGTTACGTTCTTTGTGGGTTAAAATTCACATATGACATGCATAATTAAAAACTATGGATTTGAACTCCAAATTCCAAATGCATGGTAAACTTTGGATCATTTAATTCTTGTTTATGTTTAATAATCGAGGGTTCTGAATGTTATTTGTATCATGCACTTGCAAAATCACCTCATGCAGAGAGCTTTGAATATCTATGCCATATCAATACATATTATATTTTTGTGCTTGTGTATAATTTTGTATGTTATACAGATTTGAACCTTTAGGAATCTTTTTGAAAATTTGAACTTTGGTGAACTTTTCATCTTCCGGGCCTACCAAATGTTCTAGGTCTTTGTTATATGGCCTCATATGCTATGGGAATTGCATAAAGAATCTACATTCCTGCCGCAACACTTCCTTGTGCCTCCTAAACCAGTCTGGGGTATCAACCTCTTCAGTCTATTGGCCATCACTTCATTGCAGAGCCTTTTCGAGTTTCATCCAACATCAAAACTGAGGAGGAGATCTGATTCAATATTTTGCAAAGATTGAACTTGCATTTTGTTTTGTTTTCTTCTTAGCTGGAACATTCGACAACCTTGGAGAACCTAAATGTAACAAATAGATGTGTCAATAAAGAAATTCTAATAAGATATTGCTTTCTGATTTGTTGTCTGATAATCTATACAATATGAAATCATGTCTAGCCATGTAAGTTATATCACCTTGCTCCATTTTGTTTGCAGAGCCTTTCATAAATGCCTTTGGATGATTTGAATGGTACAGAGTTATAATTATGCACAATAGGGATGAGAAGAATGCATCCCATGCCCACTCCCATACTGATCATGGTCTGGATCGACACCACTAGATAAAACATCCAACCTGGACCTGTGCAGATAATTACAACACATTTAAAAAGATTTGTTTTTGTTTAGATGTGAATGCGGAGATGAAAAGATCTATTTTTTTATGATGTGGATGCGAAGATGAAATGATCACCTATCGAGGATGTCGCTAGCGAGTTCTCTGAAGCGAATGTGGCGGCGGTCATGTTTCTCGCAATTATCCAGCACTGTGGACATGAGGAAATAAGAGTAAAATGTGACTGCCATGCGGTGGAGAGGGAAAACATTCCGAGCGGCCATCTCATTCCACGAAAGGTGTAAGGTAGTGCCAGAATAGTCAACCCTATTATTGCAGTCATCAACTACAAAAGAAATAACTATCCCTCTAAATCAAATAACATATACCGTTCGGCGTTCACATTGCATTGTACACATGCGATTGTTAGTTTTAGATACTACATGAGTTAATGACCCAACGACCTAGGACACTTCTTGGTACGCTATTGTAGGGCGAGTCCTCCCAACCAGATGTGTATTGAGAATTGTACTTCATGTTTTCAATTTATGGTCGCATTATATCAAATTTACATCTGGCTTCAAATTTTATTCACACTACTTCAATTTACTCATGTATACTCATAAGAGAACTCAATTTCCATGAACTCTTTGTACCTAACAAAAGGGTATACCATACCTGACTACTAGCTTTTATCAATTCTCATACTTTTCTGTGATTCTTATTTGAAGAGTTTGGCATATCGATGGTATATTTTAAGGTCGTGACTAACAGGATTCATGGAATTACCGTTGGGCCTTCAGCCTGAGATCTCATTTACACCCGTCTAGCGTGGCTCAGAAATGGATTCATCAACATTGGTGACAAAACCTTAAATTGGGTTACAAGAACCTTAAATTCCCTTTATACTTGGACCTTGGTTGGACCGCCTTGCTCAATGTGAACACTACCGTCCGGACTCTGTAGAACCGACTGTTTAAAATCCTTCTTAACGAATGGAGCCGAGTTGTGGGTGACTTGAGAGACGACGACCTTCCCGGAGAAGAGAGTTGCTGCTGATGATGATCCCTCAGAGAAGAAAAGTTATCGGGCCTTCGCGGCGGTATGTCGACAACAATTTTGTCCATTGATAACAATTTTGTCCTTCTACCAAATTCGAGCTCGACTGCAAATGGACCCGGTTTTCGTCAATAGTAATGGAAACAACCGAGACTTGTTCTTCGCCCACGGTGCCCGACGACTCCCGACTACTATAGCCCCAGTATGGATCAGAATTTTAGTCTTGCCGCATGAACTATGGGATGAATATATTTTAAAAACATGGATTTCATAGGAGGTTGCATATACACAGAAAATATAGTCCTAGGAAAAAGCATCACAACCTATGAAAGAATCTACGTTAATCTAAATCTTAATCATCTTTTTCAGAAAGAATCACTTTTAAGGCACATGAGATCAAATGAATTCAGCTAATTGACTATGAATTTAAATGCATACCTGCAGAATTCAATTTAACGCAGGGGATTGACTGGAACTTAGAGAGCCTGAAGAATGAAATTATAGTGTTAGTGACCAGTATTTAAAGGTTAATGCATGCAAAATATATAAAATAAAATTAAAAAATATTAAATCCAAAGCAACATGCAAAATCAGAAAAGCAAAATTGTTAGAAAAGCAAAAAGTAAAATTGTTAAAAATAGCAAAAGTAAAATTGTTAAAACTAACAAAAACAAATTGTTAAAAATAGCAAGATTTTCATTTAAGCCGTCAAATTTGACACAGTCCCATGAATACAATTGATTCCATTTCCAATCCAACAACTTTCTTCCAAATTCTTGCGATTCCAGGGAGATGTTCGCCTCCCACAACTGCTACAACTGAACTGCTCTCACTTGCAACTTTCAACAACTCAGCGCACATGTATTCATCTATCTCATCAACAATTTCCCTGTACTCGCTATCTAAGAATTTTCTATTAATGCATTTCTCATTTAAGATTTCATCCTCCACAACCTTAGTATACCATGAAATATAGTGTTTAAACATGGTTGAAGGTAGAAAATAAAGCACGAGTACCGTAAGAATAGACTTATTTTTCTCTGAGATGCTCATCACTGTCGGTACCCTCTGCTCCCTTGTATGAGAAGCGCGGTCTCCAAATATAACTTTACCACCATATTTCATTGCTTCTTTGTAGGCTTTTTCGTAGGCTCTGCGAATATCTGAGTCTTGACAAATTTCCTTAGAAAACTTTGTATAAACCAATGAAGATAAAAATTGATATAGATAGTTTTCTTTTCTCCAAAAGCTCCTCACCGTACCAATAAAATTGGACACCACTTTAAGTTCGAGTCTCGAGGGGCCAACAGATTTTCAAACCTTTCTCTATCAAACCCCATAAAAACAATCTCTGGTTTCAACAACCTAACAATATATTTCACATCTCTGAAACTACGAGGAGAGATATAACATATGCCAACCAAATAAACATTGCAAATTCCACTTAGCGATCTGGCAGATTCACATTACAAAAAGGTCACTCTTTTCCTCAACTCCTTTAGTGAAACCCGAGGTCTTTACTGGATTAATCCACCTTGCAAAAACATTTCTCGTCTTTCTTATTACGAGAGCCATGTTCAAACAATTTGAAACAATTTGTTGGTGCTCAAAAAAATCTCGCCCCATTTTTCCATTAAAATCTATCAATTTACAGCCTCTTCCATATTTTATCTTCCCGTATTGTGTCTGAAAAATCTCCACCTTCCTTTTATTGCTATAATCAGTCCTTTCCTGGACCAAGGATCATGTATAGATCCAAAATTGTTTCCTCATTTCTCTGTTCATCTGAAAAGGTTTGTATTTGGGTGTAAAAACTTGGGTTTGCGTTATTTCCATTTTCCACAGTCGGGATTTTTTGTCCTTGTTGTTTTTTCCCTAAATACTTGAAGAAAAATGAATGGATGTAGCTCGAAGGAATGTATTTGAGCCTTGTAACATTTCTAAATCTCTGTCCTTGGAGAAAATTTCATCTCCGAGCTCAAATGGTCGTTTTATGCATTTTACGGTTTGACGGGCGTTTCTCCCAGTCAAATTTACATCTTTGCATCAACAGAAACGTGGCCTCTTTTGGTTGGACACGGCTCAGCGGGGCACTCTAAAATTCTATGGATCGCCTTGACCCAAAATTGGTCCACGTGGAGGAACGACGCTCATTTGAAGATTTGCTTTTGGTTTGGTCTGGAAGTTACATCGAGGAGGACATGTGGAGGTTTTCGTTGCTTTGCCGAGACTTAGACAATTTTTCATGTAGCTGCTACTGGTTTGGCGGAACAATGACATGTGGTGAGCCCATGCTCATTTAGGGTCTCCACTCTTGGGCACCATTTTGAAATTGCGCCATGAAGACACATGGAGGCTTCCGCCGAGGCCTCCCATACTTAGTCTTTTTCAAAAGGGTTTTGAGAGGACCACGACACATGGCGCCTTCTGCTGAGATTTAAGCTTTCAAACAAATTTTGCTAGGCCAAGGACACGTGGTGAGCCTGCGCTCATTCAAAATCTCAACTTTTGGGGACCATCTCAAGATGCACCATTGTGACGTGTGGCAGTTTGAAAAGTCAAAGGGGTGGGGAAGCGGACCATCGGAGGAAACTTGGATTTTTGCCTCTTGTTATCAAAAGGATTAAAACATCAAAATGGCCCATAGGCCCAACAAAGGATAAGTCAACATTTTCTCCAGTCAACGGTGGAGGTGGGGACCTTCGGAGGAAAAGTGGAAAATTTTCCTTTTGTGGAGAAGGGAGTCAAAAGTAAAAGGAAAGTGTGGTCCCACTCGGACCCACATCAGAAACTAGAAGCGGAAGGGCGGAGCTACGGGGAAACTTGGAGAATTTTCTTGTTTCCAAAAAAGAGGTGAAATAACAAATTTTGGCCGCGGTTCCTTTAGGACCTACATTAGGACACGTGTCAGGCTCATTTCTCAAGGGGGAGGTGCGAAGCAAAATGTGAAAATTTTACATTTTTCTAAAAGTTGTAAAAGGAATAAGGAACCCACGGGACCGTTTTAAAGTGGATCTCCCACGTGGGACGATCCAAATTCAAAATAGAAATCAACGCAGTACGTGCATGCATACGTATCTGATTTTTCTACCATTTTCACTCCAGAGCTCTTGGGGATGCATATTATTATGGTTTTTTTATCATTTCTTGAAGTCTCCGCACGCCAAATGAAGAGGAACATTAATCTGGTATCCTGGTTTGGTGGGGAAGGTCTGTAAACATCTCTCACCATTAATATGCAATCTGACTGTCGGATTCGGCCCGATTTTTCTTTCCTTGGCATGCGAAAGACCTGTTGATATCTGGGTTTGGTGAGAAAATACGGGACGTATTTTACCATTAAGATGAGATCTAGTTTTGGGCTTGATCTAATCTTCCATTTTATTTTCCCAGCGCAGTCAAGGAACCAGATTTGATAGATTAGGGGTGGAAGTGGTTGGCGAGTAAAACGAAGAGTGGTCTACTAGAAGGAGTTAAATGTGGGATAGGCTCAAAGAGATCTACCCCTAAGCACTGACAACTTTTACGAGATCTAATTCTGGGAATTGTGATCAAGATCATGGCGAGCACTGGTGCACTCAATGTTGGGATTTTTGGGGGGAAAAATCTGTTGTAAAACATTATAAATTGCATGAATTTTTCGTGCAAAGGGTTGGAGGTTGGAATTTTGGAGTGTTAGAGGTCAAAACTGATTTTCTAAAAAGCTTGATAGAGCCCGTCTTTTGAGGGACTGTTTGAGAAACCTATATATCTCTTTTGTGTTAAACTTAATCGTGTCAAGGTGGTTACGAGTGTACAACCATTGACAAGTTCTGAGATTGTTCTAGAAACTTTCCCCTGTTGATAAGTTTAATCAAATTTGATTTATTCCATGTTGATTCCGAGCAATTAGTTATCGCCTTGTTTGTAGAATGTTTGCAAATAGCTCTATTCATTCCTATTACAATCTTGTACTAATTTTTTTGTGAAATCACACAGGATCTCGTCCTTGTGACAATTTAATGGTATTTGCAATTTCATTTCAAGAAGAGCCTTCATCTTGGATGAGATAAACAAATTTAAAATGAATTTACTATCATTTGTTGATAAAGGTTGTCTGTAAGTCTTTGGGTGTACCTTAGGCATGGTTATTCAGAAATTGTAGTGTTTAATTGATTTTTCTAATTTGAGCCTTTGTATTAGAGTCTTAAAGATTGTTTGAAAACGTGCTGATTTGGGCCTCCACTGAAGCACACCTTCTAGTTGAAGGAACGTTTTAACTATTCTGAAGATTTTTGCAGTGAAGTTTCTTCTTATTTGTAAGGTCCCTCTCGAAGGTCTGGTATAATCAACTTTATCCTGCTTCACCTCCCACCAAAAATTCATTTAAAAACAACCAATCATACCCATACTACCCCTATTTTTCATGTATGTATACAAATGCATAATTTCTACTACCAAAACATGCAGAAATAATCAGGTTTTCATTGTCTTTAGTGGCTTGAACCTTGCCTAGAAAATATCTCCATTATCTAGAGTGATAACTCGTGAGAGTTAGGTTTTGTTGCATTGATCATATTTTCTTCAAGGTCTTCTTAATACTTCACAAGGAAGGACATCTCCATCTCCTCCATAAACAACAGGCTACAAAAAGGGTCCTCTCACCTGGTTGAAAGGCACAACCATAAAGTAGTGAGGATAGGTAAAATCCTCTTGAGGGTGCTACCCATTTCTCCACATCTGAGTGACAAAGAGCAAGTTGCATTTCATCCTTAGCTATAAAACGACACACTACATGCTCTGCTTGTCTTTAAGCTTCTGCTAAACTTGTGATGTTGCTCATCTTCTGAGGGAGAATCAATTTGGGTACCAACACCTCACTGGCGCCGTTTAGGGGACATAATTATTACAGTTCATATTTAGACCCTGGTAAACACTTCTTATATGCTCTAAGTGCTAATACATTTATCAAACATCATCGTGTGTTCGGGATTGTAAGAAGTATTTCAAGGTTGCAAATCTTTGTGTGTAATTCTTTTAGTTTCCACACCTAGTGCACTAGATTTCATTGATAAATCTGGGTAAAGAAAATTCAGATCATCCCATTTCCAGTTTCTAGTATTGACATACATTTGACAGATCATATTTTAGTGCATTTGCACAACTAAGGTGGAAATCCTTAGTGGCGACTCCTTGTTGATTTGATTCTTGATGAGTACCAGTGTCTTAACCTTTGTTAAGTGAGATTTATTACTAACCTTTGCAAATTTAGAAGGAAGAAGATCTTTCTTTGCTAGGGATCTGCTAGGAAATTATTTCTAGAGCTAGGAAAAACAAAGTCAGAAGGAAGAAAATCCTAGAGAGTTGTTGGAGATCAGCAGACAAGAAAAGGGATCTCCATTGATGAAAGTGATCGGCCTATCATTGAAGACTACCATTCAAGTGCTTCTGAATTAGGTAGCCTCTTTATGGAA
This sequence comes from Taxus wallichiana var. yunnanensis, assembly GCA_018340775.1. Classification (NCBI taxonomy): domain Eukaryota; kingdom Viridiplantae; phylum Streptophyta; class Pinopsida; order Cupressales; family Taxaceae; genus Taxus; species Taxus wallichiana. The sequence goes on from CM031235.1 coordinate 961,394,237, forward strand.
TTAAATTCTCCAACTGGAGAGGGGCCTTCATTTGATTTTGAAAAGTTTGCTTCTCATTCTGCCCCTGTCTTTTCAGAAGTTGATAGGGTTTTCCAAGAAACAAGGCCTTTAGGGGATATCCATTTTGAAAGTTACATTCTTGTGTTTCGAGACCCTCTACCCCTTATCAATTTGTCTCCCCTCCGGGTCACCTCCTCATAACAACATGGCCCTGTCCCCACCCGGACTTCCATTTTTTGTAAATACCTTTGGACCTATAAATTTTGTGGGGATGACTGGTTATCCAAATGTAGTTCCTCAAGATCTAAGGAGCATGAGACTACCAAAGTTCCAAGGAAACAATGCTATAACTGGTGATCAACATTTAAATATTTTTATCAATATGATGGAAGACTTTGAGATTGAACATGAAGATGTATATATCAATTTGTTTATCCATACTTTGGAAGAGGATGCAAGGGATTGGTATAAAGCTTTTCCAAATAATTCCACTGATTCTTGGATAGAGATGAAAAATGCAATTAGATTACAGTATGGTGATAGAACTGACACTAGGTTTCTTTTAACAAAATTTGAAAACATCAAGAAGAATCCTAATAATTCAGTACATGATTTCAACACAAGGTTTAACAAGACCTTGAGGAGATTTTCTGTTAGCTTAAGGCCATGTGATGAATCATGTTTTATCAAATATTGGATGCATTTGATAAAAAGGTTCTTACTAATTGAGGAAAAAAACCATACTAATTTGAGGCTGGCCTTCACCATGGCTCTGCAAATAGATAACAACATCAAGGCAATTGGAAAGCCTCCAAAAAGCAAGGGTGTAAAACTAATTAACCCGAAAAAGCCTCAAACAAGTAATGCTTGCTTTGGAGGAAGTTGTGAAAACTTTGGCAGGGAAATTTGTCAAAGAAATATCATACAATTTGGCCCGAGGCGAGAAAAAGGATTACATAGATTTCACAAGGTCAACACAAGCAACAAGGCCAAGACAGGTTTACAAATCACCAAAGATATGATGATAGAGGAAAGGGACCTATTGGATTTGGAAATAGGTAGTCCCAGGCCAGGGAAAACAGAATGGTACCTGATCCTTTGGCTGCCATAGTTGCTATTGTGGAGGAGACAAATGTCATTGATTGGTGTGACAGATGTTTCATGCCCCATGCTCCATGTGAGGAATATCAATAGGAAGAAGAAGAAGTTGATGATGATAATGATGATGATGTCTACATGATGGGTTGCTCCACAAGCTCACAACAAGGGGAAAATTCAACTGAGGTGATAAGTGTTAGAAGCTGCTTTGCTGATTTTTGGGATTGCATCCATCATGTACCTATTCTTTCTCCCTCTCATACTTTAGAAGTAGATCTTGTGCAAGCTTTTGAATTTCCCAATACCGACTTTGAATATTTAAGAGATTTAATGATAAAAAAGTATGATGGAGGAATCCCATCCGAGGAGGATTGGCGTTATTGATGAGTGTTGTTGTGGCTCAAGAAAAGGAACACAAGCATAAGAAGTAGGGTTGTCGTCAAGGGACAGGGCCTCGGGCCCATCCAAAACTCCATTGCTTTCAAATATTCCTAAAGAGGCTCCTAAGAAGCGATTCATCTAGCAAGAGGATTTGTTGTCCCAAACAAAACTCATACCCCTCCTCATGCCTAAGTCATCAAAAATCCTATGCCATCTAATGAGTCATCAACCTTCCTTCCAATGCCACCGTGCCAAAGTCTATCCCTTATGATATTCGCAAGTCTTAAGTCAAATCAAGATCTCAGTTCCAATTGTTGAGTTGCTTAGGATTCTTGAGCACAAGAAGAGGGCATTGGAGTATTTTGGATTGAAAGAAGAAAAGAGTGCCTCAGACAGAAATTTAAATATTATGGAGACTCCTCCAATCATTGAAGAATTAGAGGCACCACCAGCATAAAAAGAGCTAGATGAACCACCTGAGGTTTATTTGGGGACATCCTTGGTAGATTCCTAGCTAAATGTGGATCCATTCTTCAACACGCTGATAATTAAGGATAGACTATTGTACAACTATATGTTTGATTCAAGGGCATCATGCAATGTTATGCCTCTGGAAGTTATTAATGAACTAAAATTCAAGGTAATAACATCATATGGGAAGTGCACTGCCATGGATTCCAGAGAGGTGCTAGTGGTGGGATGTGTGAAAGGTCTGGTGGTACAATTTGTAGCCTATCCGGGCAGGAACTTGAAGCTTGATGTAGTTATTGTTGATTTTTCAGCCGAGTGGGGTATGCTTTTGTATAGAAAATGGGTAGCAAGTGTTGGTGGGAGTGTTCAAATGGATATGTCCTATGCTACCATCCCAATTGAGGCGAGACTTGTCAAGTTGTATGGGGAAAAGAAGATGTTACACCTTATTGAAGACCCCAACAATGCATCTTATGAAGTATTGTAAATAAGTGTTGATGCTGATAACTTTGTAGGATTTGCTGATGGAAAAGAGCACAAGATTGAAAAATGCAAGTGTCTTGAATAAGTAGGATCTCCTTGGAATTTATTGTTTGATGGAGCTTGCTCCAAGTTCGGAAATGGTGTTGGTGTTGTTCTGATCTCTCCAGGCCAGGAAGAGTTTGTATTTTCTTTCAAACTCAACTTTGAGTGCACTAATAACATTGCTGAGTATGAGGCATTGTTGTTAGGTCTGAGGATTGCTTGGAAATATGGTGTTAAAGACATCATTGTCAAGGGAGATTCAAAATTAATTGTAAAGCAAGTCAGAAAACGTATGCCACAAAAAATCAGCGAATGAAACAATACAAGCATGTAGTTTGGGATTTCATTGAGATGTTTGATTCATTCAACATTGTGCATCATGATAGGAAGTTCAATGATTTGGAAGACAAAATTGCAGTATTAGGATCTTGGTTTGATAATTGTGCAGTGTCCCCATATTGTGAATATGATGTTGAGGTGTTAACTAGGCCATCTGTACCTGACAACATTAAACATTGGCAATTTTTTGATGATGATGCTCAGGTCAGAAGATTTTTGCAAAACAAAGGGGAGTTTGTTGATCAAAATATTGATTGGGAGCCAATGGTGTGCATAGCAGAGGGTAAAGAAACCTTGTTTGGCAAAGACATCATCCAACTAAAAACTAATACCATTCCCGGATGGTGGTTGCTCTTGAATCTAACTTTGATAATGTTGATCGCATTATTAACAAATGCATGGCAACCTCAAGGGATGTTGAGGAGAACAACCTTAAGGGATGTTGAGGAGAACAACCTTGGCACAAAGGAGAAACCAAGGAAGATTTAGTTGGGAAGCATTCTCAAGCAAGGAGGAGAAGCAGATCCTACATCCAATTGCTAAAAACAATCAAGATTGCATGGCTTGGAATTATTACGAGTGAAGTCATACAGAGAGGATCTATTTTAACATGAGATTCCCTTGGAATCTAGTGCAAAACCATTCAGGCGGAAGAAAAGGCCAATCAATCCGCTTCTATCTCTAAAAATGCAAGAGGAGTTGAAAAGCGAGGGATAGAGGGATTATTTAGCCCATAAGGTATTCTTCTGGGTTGCAAACCTAGTACCAGTACGAAAGAAGAATGGTGACATCAAGCTGTGTGTGGATTTCAGAAATTTGAACAGAGCATCAACGAAGGATAATTATCCTTTACCAAACATGGAAAACATGCTACACTGGTGGTGGTCGGTTACGAGCTACTTTCTACCCTGGATGGTTTCTCTGGTTATAACCAAGTTGTGTTGAAGGAATAAGAAAGAATTAAAACAACCTTTACCACCCCTTAGGGAACATATGTATATGTCATGATGCCCTTTGGTCTGATGAATGTTGGGGTAACCTTTCAAAGAAAAATGGATGTTTCTTTTTGTAGGTTACATCAATGATTTTATTGTTGTTTACGGGATGATGTGATTTGTGTTTTCCAGAAAGCGAGGTGACCACTTGCTGCACTTGGAAAAGATGTTGATAAGATGTAGAGAATATGGCATTTCACTCAATCCAAAGAAGTGCCATTTTGGAGTGCAGAAGGCAAAATTGGTTGGTCACATTGTGTCATAAGAGGGGGTGATTATTGATCCAGAAAGGGTAGAGGCCATCAACAAGGTTCCAATCCCAAGAAACAAGAAAGGAATTCAGTCCTTCTTTGGGCAGATAAACTTCATTAGAAGATTTATATCAAACTCTGGTGAGTTGACCATTCCAATTAATTCCATATTAAAGAAGGACCAGACCATTAAATGGGAGGAGGATGTCATTCAAGCTTTCAATGGGATCAAGGAGGCATTAAAGCATGCACTGTTCTAATAGCTCTAGATTATAAGAAGCCTTTTCAATCTGTTTTCTTTTGCTTCAGAGAACACTATTGCATCTGTCTGTTGCAGAAAGATGATGAAGGGGTTGAGAGGCCAATTGCCTTTTTAGTAAGGCATTGCAGGGGGCTGAGCTGAAATACACTATTATGGAGAAACAAGCATTTGCCTTGGTAAAAGCAACAAAGGTTTTCAGGCCTTACATTTTGAGTTCTAAGATTGTTGCTTATGTTCCCCACACTATGGTGAAAGACATCTTATCAGAGATGGAAGTCTCAAGCAAAAGATGCAGATGGGTGAACAAGTTGCAAGAATATGACATGGATATCCAAACCACAAAGTTGGTGAGAGGTTTGGGTTTGGCTAAGCTTATGGCTGAGAGAAACTTGTAAACTATTGAGGTAAATGAGGTAGAAGAAGGTAGGGTAGATGTCTTTGAAAAAATAATGAGTTATGAGTGGTACAAGGATGTAATTTTTTATCTCAGACATTTATACTACCCTGAGTATTTGAATAAGAACCAAAAGAACCCTTAAGTTGGCTTCCCGAAATATGTCATTACCGATTATGGGTTATCTTGGAAGAACCCCGAGGGAGTCCTCTTAAGGTGCAATATTGAAGATGAAGCCCCAAGATAATTTTTGATCTCCATGGAGGAGTTTATGGGGGATTTTTCTGGAAGGGTCACAACACACAAGATCCTGAGGGTTGGTTATTGGTGGCCAACTCTCTTCAAGGATGCAACTCTTTTGGTTAGAAGATGTGAGAGTTGCCAACACTTCTCTGGAAGACTGAAAGCTTCAGGCTCCCTTCCTTTACAACCTATATCAATTGAAGCTCCATTCAAGCAATGGGGAATGGATTTCATTGGTGAGATTTCAGACCCTTCAAGTGTTGGCCATAAGTGGATTCTTGTAGCCACATATTACTTCACCAAGTGGGTGGAGGCAATCCCCACCAAAAGGGCAACACACCAAATTGTCATGGACTTCATGTTGAACCATATCATCTGTAGGTTTGGGGTGCCAGTCAAAATTGTTGCTGACAATGCCATGAGCTTCAGAGCTAAACCCTTGGTGGCAATGTGTAAAGAATATGGGATCAATTTGACATATGCTTCTAATTACAATCCCCAAGGAAATGGACAAGCTGAGTCTAGTAATAAAAATCTATTGAAGATTATCGGAAGAACCGTGAACCAAACAAGAGAAAATGGGGTGAGCAGTTGAAGTTTGTTGTCTAGGTAGAACAAATTACTGTTAAAAGAGCCATTGAAAAGAGTCCATTTGAGTTGGTGTATGGAACTCAGGCCCTGATGCCCCTGCATATGCAATTATCCTCATATAAATTCATGCAACAACTGGAAGATCGGGAAATAAGCCCATATGATGCCCACATTAACCAAATTGTTGAACTTGATGAAGAAAGGAGGGCATACCACTAAAGGAATGTGAAGTTCGAGAGAAAATCGAAGAAGTTGTTCAACAGAACGTCACCCCAAGAGCTTTCAATGTTGGAGATCTCGTGTTGCTATGGGATAATAGGCATGAGGATAAGGGCAAGCATGAAAAATTTAACGCTTTATGGATGGGCCCTTACTCCATTGATATTAGAATTGGTGAACATACCTTCTTCCTAAAGGACTTGGATGGGGAATTGCTCGAATTGCCTGTTAATGGTAGGCATTTGAAACATTTCTTGGATTGATTCCCCAGAATCAAGGTGAACATCATCTATACAATGTATAGTTTGTTGGTTTGTTTTCTATCTTTCATGTTTTTGTTCGTTCGGCCCTTGGTGGCTTGTTTTTGCTGGTTTCTTGGTTCTTTTTGGGGGATGGTTCTGGTTTTGTGCTCTGTAAGCTGACTCCTTTACCCAATGGATATTTTGGCACTTGGTCTACCTTGTTCTTGTGGCACTCGCAGGGAGTGCCCATCCTCGAGTCGGAGCTGATGTTGGTGCTCAAAATAGTCTCACCCCATTTTTCCATTAAAATCTATCAATTTATGGCCTCTACCATATTTTATCTTCCCGTATTGTGTTTGAAAAATCTCCACCTTCCTTTTGTTGTTGTAATCAGTCCTTTCTGGACCAAGGATCATGTATAGATCCAAAAAAATTCCTCGTTTCTCTGTTTAACGAAAAGGTCTGTATTTGGGTGTACAAACTCGGAGTTGCCCCATTCTTTTCATTTTCCACATTTGAGATTTGTTGTCCTTGTTGTTTTTTCCATAAATACTTGAAGAAAAATGAATGGATGTAGCTCGGAGGAATGTATTTGAGCCTTGTAACATTTCTAAATTCTTTGTCCTTGGAGAAAATTTCATCTCTGGGCTCAAATGGTCGTTTTTTACGCATTTTACGATTTGATGGGTGTTTCTCTCGGTCAAATTTACATCTTTGCATCAATAGGAAATGTGGCCTCTTTTGGTTGGATGCGGCTCAACGGGGCACTCTAAAAATCTATGGATCACCTTGACCCAAAATTGGTCCATGTGGAGGAACGACACTCATTTGAAGATTTACTTTTTGGTTTGGCCTTGAAGTTACGTCGGGAGGACACATGGAGGTTTTCGCTATTTTGCGTGGACTTAGACAAATTTTCATGTAGCTGGTATAGTTTGGTGGGACAGGGACATGTGGTGAGCCCACGCTCATTCAGGGTCTTTGTTCTTGAGCACTATTTTGAAATTGTGTCATGAAGACACGTGGAGGCTTCCGCATGGGGGCCTCCCATACTTATTCTTTTTCAAAAAGGTTTTGAGAGGCCTAGGACATGTGGAGGAACCATGCATGTTTGAGGACTGACCCTTGAATTTCATTTTAAAGAAGCGCAAGAGGACACTTGGAGACCTCCGCTCACTTTGCATTTTTCTTGGATTTTCAACGGCCAAAGGAGATTGCCCCAAACCCTAACACATGACACCTTCCGTTGACCTTTAAGCTTTCAAATAAATTTTGCCGGGCAAGGACAAGCTGGCGAGTCTACGCTTATTCAAAATCTCAACTTTTGGGGACCATCTCAAGATGCGCCATTGTGACACGTGGCAGTTTGAAAAGTCAAAGGGATGGGGAAGCGAACCATCCTAGGTAACTTGGATTTTTGCCTCTTGTTATCAAAAGAACTAAAACATCAAAATGGCTGCATGCCCAAAAAGGATAAGTCAATATTTGCTCCAGTCAACGACGGAGGTGCGGACCTTCGGAGGAAAAGTGGAAAAAATTTCTTTTGTGGAGAAGGGAGTCAAAGGTAAAAAGGAAGCGTGGTCCCGCTGGGACCCACATCGAAACTAGAAGCAAAAGGGTGGAGCTATGGGGAAACTTGGAGAATTTTTCCTTTTCCAAAAAGAGGTGAAATAACAGAATTTGCCGCGGTTCCTTTGGGACTGTTATCTCTCGAAAGTGCACCCTGTAGAGAGATGGTTGTAGGTTTTCTAAGCTTGCAAATATTTGATCTCTCTCTTTCATAGATACAATGGAAACACCTTAGGTCTGTGGGTATACCTATTTTGAGGTGAGTCTCCGATATCAAGGTCGATTCCTTGTTGATGTATCCTAAATTGATTATGAGGTTTTAAAGGTAAAAGATGACTGTAAAGTAATTAAAACTAAGGTGATACACCAAATTTGTATGAGGGCTTTGACTGAGTATATGCACAATTGATATGTGAAGGATTTTGGTGCACGAACCAACATTCTTCTGCAGAATATTAAGGGAAAAACACTTGGAGGTATTGAGGGAGATTATCACAACAATACTGCTAAGCTAAACATGCACATTAATATCATGCAAAAACTACTGAATTTTGCAACAAGGTAAGATGATTAATCAGGGAATTTACATTCACAAGACTAATAGAAACATACACAAGACTACAAATAATTGGGAAGGCAGAAATTCTTCACACTCAGAAGGCAAAACTGGCAAAAATTGCTTCAGTACTCCTATATCCAAAAAGTCCTCTAGAAGTTCTTTTGTGCTTTGCAAAGGCACACAATATATAGCAAAAATAAAGTTCACCCTCTTCCTAAAAATAGCCTAAGGCTTGTACTCACCCATGCATCCTATTTTTATCCTTTATTTAATAATAGATAAAGGAATAAAAATAGAGCATGCAATTACAAATAGGCATTAATAGCCTTTGGTTACAACTAGTCAACTGCAGTTGACTGATCTATTTTAAGAAAAGCATGTCTATTTTTAAGAAAAGCATGAGTGGATGATTTGCTAAAAATAAGCTTTGCTTGTTGAGCAAGTCTTCTTCCTGTGCATGCAGACTCTGTCTTTTTGTTGATCTGTCCTTTTCTGAATTTTGTGAAGGCATGCAACTTTGTCTTCTTGTGGAGCATGCAAAAATTTAACTCTCTATTCGTGGGTAAAAGAAATAATTATAATACCCACAAAAAACACAGAACATGCTGGGACCACTTTGCACTTCACCTTATTTCACCATCTTTTGATTAATACATGCATGTTTCATTGGTCGACACTTTGTATTTTCTTGAAACATATACTATAATTCAAATTTTGAAAGTCAAAACTTGAAATGATAGCTTGGATGGCACAAAAAATCTTCTCCCTTTGCTTTTATGGGCCTTCGGGCAAAATTCTGGAAATTTTAAGTCTTTTGCGGACTTTCGGGATTTTTTGAAGTTTTAAGCCCTTTGAGAACCTGTGGACCTTTTGTGGATTTTTTTGCCCCTTTCAGATTTTTGGGCCTGTGGGAAAATTCTGAGACTTTATGTCCTTTGGTGGGTCTTCGGGCCTTCGGGAAAATTTGGCATTTTAAAGTCTTCCGCTTTGGGCCTTAAAGGCAACATTTACTCCGATCTCCGCTCAGGGGAATTGCATGGGCCTATGGGGTAACTTGAAGCTTTAACCCTTTTGTGAATAAGTCTCAAATTTTAACGAAACCCCGCCACTCTACCAATGTTCTATAGAATTGATTTTTATTTTCTCCCATGGCTTTGACTTCTAGATTGTTTTGACTTTTGCCTTGCGGGGTTGTAGGGCTATTTTGAGATTTTAACCTTTTGCAATTTTAAAGTTTAAAACACAAATAACTCCCGACCTCCATTTTTCCGCTTCTACCGTGATGGTGCCACATGTACTCTGCGGACTTTCGGGCATGCGGAAGAAATTTTGACACTTTATAAAATTTGAAAATTATAAGTTGGTCAATCGACCGCCATTTCACTTGGACTACTTTTGCATCAATCTTGATGATCAATTTGTGAGTGTTGATCTCTGTACTTGTCAATTTTTTATCGTTGATCTCAAAAGCATGATTAGGGTTTCTGACTTGTATTAAATGCTTTTTTGAAGACTCGAACCATGGTTTGCATTGAAAGTGGAGATCGATCCTCATCCTTTGATCTTTGTCCTTGTTGATTTCTAATCGTTGATGTCTAACCATGGCTGGGTTTTGTTAACTCACCCCTCGAGTTCGCATGGTAAAGGAAAGCTCGACCCTAATGACCATTTCATTTGGATTTTCACTATGCGGGCGAAGCCCTTGCAAAATTTTTCGACGCCATTGTTGGTTGCTTTGTGAAACTCTGAACTTTGCCATTATGGGTAACTTTGAAACCCAACCCCTCTGCATTCTGTTCTTCGAGCTTGATTGGATATGAATCTTTGTTGTTCGGCTCTATATATTTTGAAGTCTTTGGCTTCTTTATTGGTCACCATCTTGATACTGTGATGGGTTTCCGAGCTTGAAAGCTTTACAATCTCCGTATGGGGTCGTTATTTCTTCAGATCTGTACATTTTTCAATAGAGTGCTCATGGTCAATCAACTTCAAAACTACCTATGATAAAAGGTGAGTGAAATACTTGAACCAGTCTTCATTGTGACTTTTAGATCTGTGTATTTTGAGTTCTGGGTATTCGTTCTAGTTGTAGAGACCTTTGAATTTAATTCATTTTCCTGTATGAGAGTTCTGAAATTTCGTGATGGCTCCCTCAATTCGATGACTCAGCCATTTCTCTATTGTATCTTCATTTTCTAACTCATGGAGGGTTTGTTGTTCGTGTAGAAGTGTTGTTAAGAAGAAAACTCGTGTGTGAATGTTTTCCCTTCTCCACCGGGACTGTTTTCCTTTACTTTGAGTCGTAATAATGAAAACCTTTGATGGGTACTTTAACTCTGTTAGATTTTCCTTTTCAGACTAGGGAAATATTTTCTTGATTCGGGTTCAAAGTGCTGACCCATGTGGTAAGTTGCACATTTTATCTCTGATTTTGAAATGTTTTGCACCCGGATCCTCTCTGCTCCTTTGTGGATGTCGTAAAACTGGAAGACACCTTGGAAATTCTTTTCTTTATATACAGAGTCTGGTTTTGGCGATGACACGTACAACTCCTGGTTCTAATACTTATTTCTGTAGAGGCTTTGTATTTCTTGACTCTAAAGTTGATTCCGTGAATCGAAAACTGAACTAGATTTATCAGTTGTAACCGAAGTATATTCTCTGATATTTTGTACCTTGCAAGTGGCCTTCTGGAAATTGCAAGTAGCTCTTTATTTATGTGGTACCATGATTCAGATGCCTTGTTGAAACACCGTAATCTTGTTTCTTTCATTTAGATGCTTTATTTATTGGATAGTAGTATTTCCGACATGCTGGAAAATTTGAAATGTTGATTTTTCATGGCGAAGCCCTGTCAAAATTTCCTAGAATTCCTTTCCTTTGAGTGAAATATGGAAAATGTACCTTGTCTGCAAGCATCTTCTTTGTTCTGTATTGTAACCCTCTTCCATTTGTAGACAATATCTGAGTTTCAGTTACATTGGTCCTCCTTTTTTAGCATGTATATGATTCTTTCTTCTTGGCTGCAACCTGTATCTGCACACTTTAAGAAAATAGTTAGGATTTTTGGCCTCTCTTGTGTCCATGTTTCTTATTCTCTTTTCTATTTTTACTTCCTGAGTGGGCTATGCAGTTTGATCTTCAGGCACTCCATATCTTTTGTTGGTTAGAGATCCATATGCACGAATTAGGACAATGTAGGAATATGGATTAACCCTGAGCTATTTATTGATGTTTTTTTCTTTTACTGTTTAGGTACCGTGCTTTGAATTGTGGAGACAAAGATGAAAGAAATTGGGAAGGAGATGCTTTGCAAAACGAAGAATATACAAGGCAATGATGGGTTCACTCATACTCCTTTGCTTTATATTTCATGCATGTGTACTTCTTACTTTAGTAGATGTACTTTACTTTTCAGTCACATCCCATGGCTTGTGTGGGAAACATTTGACCTTCCTTGTGAATAAAACATTGAATTATGAAAATGAGTTGTGTATTCCTTCTGCATTCTAGCTTCTCTGTATGGATTGTATAATTAACTAAACAAATCAGTAACATAATTGAATGTATTAATCATGAAGGAAAGAAACATTGATGAGAACTTGTAACATCCAAAGATCGAACCCCGATTTTTACGATATCGTATTTTTGTATGTTGCTTCAAAACTCAACACTTCACCTACTCTGTAATTTGTTGTCTTCATCAAGACAACACAGTTTTCCTTTGGGGCTTTGTGTTCTTTTGTTGAAGATGACATGAAATTGTAGACTATGTGATCTGTTATGTTTTGTGACCACACATAACTGCAGATTTCATTTAATCTTATAACTAATTCAAGTAGTAACAAATGATATCCAACTCCCTTAGTTTAGGTATAATTCACCCATGAATTTCATCATAACGATGAAGTTTCGAGTTTCCCATTTTTGCACAAGTGCAAAAATTGTCAATAGGACCCACGCTAGGACATGTGTCAGGCTCATTTCTCAAGGGCAGAGGTGCGGAGAAAAATGTGAAAATTTTACATTTTTCCAAAAGTTGTAAAAGGAAAAAGGGAACCCGCAGGCCCGTTTTAAAGTGGATCTCCCACGTGGACAATCCAAATTCAAAATAGAAATCAACATGTTGAGGCGTGCATCTGTATCGTATTTTCTGCCATTTTCACTCCAAAGCTCCTGGGGATGCGTATTCTTATGAGTTTTTTTAATCATTTCTTGGAGTCTCCTACACGCCAAATGAAGAGGAACATTAATCTGGTATCTGGTTTGGTGGGGAAGGTCTGTAAACGTCTCTCACCATTAATATGCAATCATTGATTAGATTCGGCCTGATTTTTCATTCCTTGGCACGCGAAAGACCTGTTGATATCTGGGTTTGGTGAGAAAAATCTGGGGACGTATTTTACCTTTAAGATGAGATCTGATTTTTGGGCTTGATCCGATCTTTAATTTTCTTTTCCCGGGCGCGCAAGGAACCAAATTTGACAAATTAGGGGTGGAAGTGGTTCGCGAGTAAAACAAAGAGTGATCTACCAAAAGGAGTTCAATGTAGGAGAGGCTCGAAGAGATCTACCCCCGAGCACTGACAATTTTTTACAATCGATTCGGGAATCGCGATTGAAATCATGGCGAGCACTTTGGTGTACTCAATGTTGGGATTTTTGGGGGAAAACTCTGTTGTAAAATGTTATAAATTGCATGAATTTTTCATGCAAAGGGTTGGAGGTTGGAATATTGGAGTGTTAGAGGTCAGAACTGATTTTCTAAAAAGCTTGATAGAGCCTGTCTTTCTGAGGGATTGTTTGAGAAACTGTATATCTCTTTTGTGTTAAACTTGATCATGTCAAGGTGGTTGCGAGTGTACAACCATTGACAAGTTCTGAGATTGTTCTAGAAACTTTCCCCTGCTGATAAGTTTAATCAAATTTGAGTTATTCAGTGTTTGTCTTGTTTCAGAATGTCTGCAAATAGTTCTATTCGTTCCTATTGCAATCTTATACTAATTTTTTTGTGAAATCACATAAGATCTCATCCTTGTGACAGTTTAATGGTATTTGCAATTTCATTTCAAGAAGAGCCTTCATCTTGGATGAGATAAACAAATTTAAAATGAATTTACTATCATTTGTTGATAAAGACCTTGTCTGTAAGTCTTTGGGTGTACCCTAGGCGTGGTTAATCAGAAATTGTAGTGTTTAATTGAGTTTTCTAATTCGAGCCTTTGTATTAGAGTCTTAAAGATTGTGTGAAAACGTGCTTATTTGGGCCTCCACTGAAGCACACCTTCCGGTCAAGGAACGCGTCTTGACTATTCTGAAGCTTTCTATTGTGAAGTTGCTCATTATTTGTAAGGTCCCTCCAAAGGTTTGGTATAATCAACTTTATCCTGCTTCACCTCCCACCAAAAATTCATTTAAAAACAACCAATCATACCCATACTACCCCTATTTGTCATGTATGTATACAAATGCATAATTTTTACTACCAAAACATACAGAAACAATCAGTTTTCATTGTCTTTAGTGGCTTGAACCTTGCCTAGAAAATATCTCCATTATTTAGAGTGACAACTCGTGAGAGTTAGGTTTTGTTGCATTGATCATATTTTCTTCAAGGTCTTCTTAATACTTCACAAGGAAGGACATCTCCATCTCCTCCATAAACAACAGGCTACAAAAAGGGTCCTCTCACCCTAGTTGAAAGGCACAACCATAAAGTAGTGAGGATAGGTCAAATCCTCTTGAGGGTGCTACCCATTTCTCCACATCTGAGTGACAAAGAGAAAGTTGCATTTCATGCCCAACTACAAAACGACACACTACATGCTTTGCTTGTCTCTAAGCTTCCTGTTAAACTGTGATGCTACTCAAACCACTTCTGAGGGAGAATTAATTTGGGTACCAATACAATCAAACTACTTAAACTTTTACAATCTCTCGAATTGTGAAATGGAAAAATCTGCATGTAATTAAGTTAACTCCCACAATAACTGGAAGATGGTACGTATGTGAAACTTTTTTGGACTAAAAGCAAGGGTCTTAAAAAGAAAAGAACTTTAAATTTATTAAATGTAATGAAAATAGCATTTATCTATTTAAAGAATCAAGTTTTATTTAATAATAATAATATAATTTTTTTTTATGTATTTAAATGATTAGAAAAGCTATAAAATAAAATTTAAAAATAGTGAAGCCAAAGCAACATGCAAAATCAGAAAGCAAAATTGTTAGAAAAGTGAAAAGTAACAATTTCTCCAAAAGCTCCTCACCGTACCAATAAAATTGGATACCACTTTAAGTTCCGAGTCTCGAGGGTTGCGCTCATACTTGGGGCTAGGTGTTACTGATTAGTTATGAAACAATAGCAGTAGGACTAGGTCCTCACTACGCTTTCTCAATGGGAATTGTCATATTTGTGTGAAGTGACTATGAACAAGGACATGTGATTGTTCACAACAAAACCAACTTTTGATGGATAGGAACACACCTAACTCTTGGCTGTGCCTATGCCACATGCATCTTTTTCTTATTAAAACAAATCAGCAATTATTCTCTGCTGCTGTAAATAGTTTTTTTGTTTGGACAACTAAAGAATGTCATACAATATTTAAGCTCCCTCAAGCTGTACGGATCTACAGACTTCTCTTTTACAGTAATCAATGCTCTTTCTTCTTATGTTTTCTTGAAAATTCCTTCTCCAAGCACTTCCTCCTTCATGAGTATACCTCTATGCTATTCAGAGGTTTCCCTCACAAGCCATTTCTGTTGTTTATTCTTTTACAAAAGCAATTAAACAATATTAATTCTTACAAATGTCTGTCCATGCTGCTAAAATAGTACGCCCCCTTCACAATCAAGACTTTAATTCTCCTTCCATTTAACCTTGGCTTTTCTCAGATGATACCTTCTCTAATACCAAATGTGAGACGTGGTCAGAGTTTAACAAAGCAATCCACAAGTTTTGAATAAAATATAAATTTAGCACTCGACACACTTTAATTTTACTCATTTGATAGGGTTTTATATAAAATGCACATCGCCAATTTTCTAGGAGATGTTCTTAGCAATTCTGCTCATGCCTCTACACTTCCTATTTTAATTCTATTCTATGTAACAACCTCCTAGAATAAACTAACCATTAACAATGCTAATAAACACAGTCTTAATAAATTAAACCTATATATTATATACCAATCTAACCATATGCGATAATCTAAATTCCTAACACATTCTTGGCATGGTTCAATGAAGATTTTTTCCAAAGACAGAAGGTGTGATTAATTTTATCTCCTCTCCTCGATCATATGATTGATTTATGATCTATTACTCTCCATAATTATTACTCTTCAGGTCAAACATTATGTCATCCTTTATTGGCTGCCACTTAGACTACTAAATTCTTCATTAGTTTTTATTCTTTTTAACATGTATACAATTTGAAGTCAGGATATGGCTTAGGCCGGCGCTCTCTGGTAGTGTTTTATTTTTCATCTTCTTAATTTGGATTCCAATTGGCTTACAACGTGAAGCTAATGATGGAGACATAATTTTAATTATTGAATGAAAACAAGTACTAAGGCATCGAAATAACTCCTCCCATTAGAACAAAATTATAAGAATAGGCTCCTATATTCCTTAGGATTGATTAATGCCTTAAAACAATCTCTGAAACTACAGGGAGAGATATAACATATGCCAACCAAATAAACATTGCAAATTCCACTCGGGGATCTGGCAGATTCACATTGCAAAAAGGTCACTCTTTTCCTCAACTCCTTTAGTGAAAACCCGAGATCTTTACTAGATTAATCCACCTTGCAAAACTTTTTCTTGTCTTTCTTATTACGAGAGCCATGTTTGAACAGTCAAACTTTCTTAAACTTCTACAATCTTTCGAGTCATAAAATGGAAAAATTTGCATGTAATTAAGTTAACTCCCACAATAGCTGGTAGTATGTGAAACTTTCTTGGACTAAAAGCAAAGGTCTTAAAAAGAACAGAACTTTAAATTTATTAAATGGAATGAAAATAGTAATTATCTATTTAAAGAATCAAAATTGATTTAATAATAATAATATAATTTTTTTATCTATTTAAATTATTAGAAAAGCTATAAAATAAAATTTAAAAATAGTAAAACTAAAACAACATACAAAATCAAAAAGTAAAATTGTTAGAAAAGGAAAAAGTAAAATTGTTAAAAATAGCAAAACCGTCATTTAAGCCGTCAAATTTGACAGTCCCATGAATGTCTGCAAAGCCTTTTCCCATAGGGGTAACACCTTGGGGTAATTACATACACATTGTGATTGAAGTTGAACTTAAGTACATAATAGAAACTAACTGTCACATTGATTCATACTTGTCAGCAATGATGTAAGTGCACCCTAGGTTGACGTGGAAGTGACCGATTGGAGCTTGTGGGAGAGTAACCCGCGGGATTGAAAATGCATTTTTATTTGCACAGAATTAGACCACATTAAATTATGTCGAGGGATTGGTCTCTTCGACGAGAGATAATTATTATACGGATCTTTTCCGTCAATTGAAAGTATCACTTCCATTGTTACGGACTTGTCATTTTTCTTAAGGACCTGTCAACCCCATCAAATAGCTGGTGGTATTATAAGGGGGTCAAAACAACAAGGAAAGGTAAGGCAAGATGGAAGCCTAAGGTGAGTTTTGACAGAATATAACACCTTGGACTGTCGATCTTAGAGGAAGGGGAATCTTGTGTCCAACCTGCACTGTTGCAATACTTGAAAAATAAATAAAAACTGTATAATATATTGATAATGAAGTGGGCAGGGACAATGAAAAATGTTGACTAAATAAAAATGAAGACTTTACACAGAAAAATGTTTTGTTATATCATTTATATTTATTTTAATTGAATATTTTTGGCCTCAAAAACCCTTGATTTGCTAAATTAGAAAAGAACAGATTCTGTTGCACATCAAAACTCTAGATTAGGAATTTTTTTCCCGGAACGACTAAAATTACATGAAAAGGAAATATAAGATGAAAGAAAGCAGTTTCTCTGCACTGAAACTCCAACCAAACGCTAAACCCTAACTATGGTGGAAAAACTTTTAGGCCAAGATATTTTTATAAAGGAATCCTAAGAAAAGCTGAAGCAAAAAAAAGGTAAAATTGACCTCATCAACCATATTTTTTTCCTTCCTAAATAGTCATAAATCCAAGGAGAAAATACGCAAAACTTACATAGTTCGAAAGCTCTTACGAAATCGTGGAAAGTCTTCAAAAATCTTCATAAATATTTCGCAAAAACACGAATTTTTAGGTCTCAGTATAAATTCGATGGGGGGAGCCTACAAAAGAAAAAGATATTATATGTGCGGATTTGCGTTATTTTACTAATGATATTTGCCCCGCGAAAATTGACAGGAAAACTAAATGGGAGCGAGATCCATACGGAGCCGATGTGTGGTAAATGTTTCGAAGTCCGTCAATTGAAAGTATCGCCGCCATTGTTACGGACCTATCATTTTCCTTAATGCATGATTCTACAGCCTCGCTGGACAGGTGTCAGAAACTGACGGTCGGATTAAATACACGCTTCATCGCATGTCATCGCCATTAGATGTGGGCCTTCCATTACCTGAAGGTTGTCAGTACGAACACGAGTTTATCAGGTAGAGGGAACGCCTATCGACGTAATTATTATTTTTTAACTTTGTGTACACATTTTTAGTGTTTTACCTTAGTGTGTCTTTCAACTTGTAAAGACTAGAAACTGTACACGAGTTGTAATGACTACAAATTTTACATGAGTTGTAAATCACGACGGAGAAGATAACACTATGAAGTTCTTAATGAAATGTTGTTCAAGAATGTAATATGTAAGAATGATGGATGGCATATGGATAATGCTTATGGACATTCATTTGGAGCGTTTTTATGGACTTTCTATGGTTGTTGCAAAGAGCATCGAGTGGAAAATGTGTCGGTTATTAGTAATAATTATAGAAAAGAAGCTATGAAATTTTTAATAAAGGTTGCATGAACAATAGTGTGCAGGATATTTAAGTACGCCAAATACAATGAAGAATAGAATTTGACATGGTAGAATGTGACATTACATCCGTCTTCATTGGGTCTAATTTCAAATGAATAGGAAATTTAAGGTATGCGAAGTTAAACATAAATGGAGCATAGGTAAAGACAATGTAGATGAAATGTTTAGAGACATGCACATGGTTATAAATTTAATAATCATGGTCAATATTATATGTTTAGAGTGTGCTTTGTTTTATGTATTTAAGACATGTTATATGTGTTGTACATGAAGGGGAAGCTCTGTACAACTTAGTTTGAGCTCCTCTTATTTGTGTGCATTAACCATTTTTGTGTGTGCCTCATTTGTGTGTAACAATCAAAAGTAAAAGGAGGTGAGATGTGTAGGTCAATGAGTGAGCTCACTCTTTAGATTGTTGTAAATGTTAGTCCTTGATGGTCAACATTGTCGATGTTTATTATTTCCTTGTCAAGTGTCAACATGCCATGAACTTTATGGATGGTGAGACCCCATAACATTTTAAATGAGATTTTCCAATGGTTTTCATGTGTGACAGGAGACAACAACAAATGCATTTGGTTTAGGACATCCACGATGGCCCACGGTATTTGTTCAAGTTGACAACAACAAAGGATGGTAGGTTGGGGGGTTGCGATAATGGATTGTATACAACCTCCAAAACCTGACCGAGTGCCCAATTAACCAATCCAGAGGTGACCCATAAGTTAGATGTCAACATAACCTCTTTTCCTTTTCACTGAAGCATTGTAGGCTCCAACTATGTGTTATTGAGTTATAATAGTACTGCATGTTTGCTTTCTTCTTTTTTTCTCCTTGCACCTGACAGGCGGAAGGATTTAAGAATTTGCTTATTATGTGTGGGTATTAATTCCTTTGTTGCGTAGAGATGATTTACACTGTAAAGCTTGTCTGCTCTAATGGTGACATGATTGAGTCTATACATAACATTACAATATTCCACTCTTTTATTGTTGGTTTTCTATTTCTGATGTTGGTTAATAAATGTTTGAATTATAATTATGGTGGGTGCATCCTTGTTGGGATAAGTTTGTATCTAACGTGAAGACCATGTCAAATTTGTGCTAGAGGGATTGTCCAAATGAATTTCCTGTGTATAACAATATGTTATTAATTAACAAATGGAGCTAGCCCAAATCACCCAATAGTATCATCGAGTGGCCTCTGAATTTGGTTTTTTTGTTAAGGGAATGCCTCGTGTAACCTGAAGTTTATATTGTTTAAATTTTTGGCCCTACGAAACACATTTTGTCTTTGAGAATGTATTCTATGTCTTGAACATGCTCTTAGAATACTGTTAGAACTTGGCCTTTGAGAGCCTTCATTTGAGAAATGGGTATTCGAAGGAGAGAATGTATAGTAGATGCATTTATGTTAAATGCAATAATACTTGTTGGAGCTAGTACGATAATGGAGGACCTGATGTTTCCCTTTAGTGTTTGTAATCCATTTTTATGTAACCTATTAGGTAGGACTTTCCTATACTAGGTGTACCTTGAACGATCATCTTTAACGCTAAGAATTGTCCATTCCTTTTTGCACGCGTAATGAAAATTGCATACCCAAGTAATTGTTTTGACGATATAAGTAGGGGATCTTGATGGTTAGATGAAGCAACAAATGGTAGCTCATTCTCAGGCTAAGCATTGTCTATGAATTTATGTGTTGTGTGAGTTATAAATCAATGGGGATGCTATCCTTTGACCAATAGTGCCTACCGTCAAAGTCTCAAACTCCTAACATGTCTAGTTCATCAATTGTTGCATTGTTAGATGGATGCATACGGTATTACAAAATGATTAAATTGTTGGAAAAAATAATCCATTGTTTAATTGATCGGTTATGTTATGCCTTTGTGGCATCCTCCCATGAGACAATTCCTCCTTGAACCATTTCTTCTTGTATATATTGGTCTAATTTGTCTTTAATAAATTATTCAAGCAAAAAAATGTTAGCATATTAATAATACATTTGTTTATGATGTAAACCAACCTAGTCGGTTACCCTCCTCTAACTATTTGATGATTCTGTTGAACTATTTCCTTCTTGTATTTATTGGCATCTTGTTCCTTTGGTAATTAATTCAATCATTTTCTTATCTCTTTCGTGCAACAATGGTATCAGAGTGGGCTTTGTTGGTGTAGGCATGTGAACAAGATAGTATTAGAAGTGGAAGCATGTAGAAAAATATTGAAGACACTATGTGGTCTATCCTACCCATGCCATGTATCTTGGCATCTTGTGACTGTGTGGCCTACCCTACTCGTGCCCTATGTCAGTAGTTTAAACCCTATGTTTGGTGCATACCCTTCCTTGGTGTTACTTCATTGACATCTATGCAAGGACGAGGGCCAGAAATTGGTTTCAAATCTCGTTGGTCAATTAACAACTATCACCACGTTATTTTCATCACTCACCATGAAACAAATTCTAAGAAGAGATTTGACTCATGGGGAGACATTCCAAAGCATATATTTTATGCATAGTTGAAATTGGAGGTATCCAATATATCCAATTCATTCATTAGCTTGACATGAAGGTTTCTAGAGAGAAAAAGGAATATACATGCACCGGAACTTGCCAAGACTGCAACCGATCCCCAAGATCTTGACGTCAGTACTAGTATGCAACCCTTTCTTTTGGATACAAATTTTGTACTTACATCCTGATGTGAATCCAGCTGCAAGAGGTTGAAATACCTCCAAAACACACATAAACAACTTTACAAATAAAAACCAAGAGTTTCAAAATAGCTTTATTCTCATTCTGAAATCTACACTAATATTTTACATCATTACAATCCTCCTTTTATTTCACGTCTACTCTAAAAACCCTAAAATGCCAAAAACCCTAAAATGTCAAAAAACCCTAAAATGCCAAAAATTACCTACTAGCAAAACAACTCGGATGGGCCCCAAAATTTTTGTACCAAATATGACTTCATAAATTAGGGCTCACGTGAAATTTTTCTTATTCTAACAAGTACAACAAAATTTATTAAAGTTCTAAGACCTAGTCAAAAGTGAAAAAAACATTCGAGAGCCAATTTTAGGCCACTAAATTAAGGAATTCGGCCCAAAATATGCCTTGACACTAGCATAGTGCTAATGTATATCTAACACCGTGTAAAATTTCTAGATGATCCAGCGGTCGGATAAAAAGTTATGGTCTCCGCAAGTTATTCTCCCACATCACATCCTATGGTGTAGTACATTCTGTCAATTACAAGCATCGACCAACATAAAAGGTTGTTTTGGCATTTTCCTTCCCCCTTAAAGTGGAAACTAGGATCTTGCAACTCATGTAAGGAAGTTTCGTGACATGTGTAGAATGCAAAGGACAAAGTGAAGTTGAAAGGTGGAACAATCTTGAATGAAATCAAACGTTTTTGGCCCTTGATTGACTTGCATCTCAGGCATGTAAGAAACATAGCATGGGATTTAAAAAACAAAGACCTGTAACAATGTTATGATTTAACAAACCTATATAAGTGTGAAGACCAATGGAGGAAAAGATAACAGAAACCACCATCTTGTGCAAGGAAGAAATTGGCGAGAAAATGGACATGTTTGCTGCATATAGGAGATCATATACGTGTGGAGATTATTTGAATCACAATGAGCCTCAAAGCCATATTTGCTAGCTGAGTAGCAACTTACTGGATGTTGGAGGATACATGAAGGTTAAAGGACAATTGGCGTCCTCTCATCAGTCACCTACGATAGGGTCGCATCATTTCTATGGTGAAAATTTTATTAGTGTGTTTTATGTTGCGTGTAATGTGGTTTTTTGTGTTCAGTGTGTGTTTTTAATTAAAATTTTAATCATTATTTTCCAGTTTGGTACCTCCTCATGAAGAACATTGTGAGGAGAAAAGGCACTAAATTAGTGCTTGGTTCTTGGAAAAGGGATTTTGGAAATATGAGAAGCCACCGAAGTGTATAGTTGATACCCCATGTCACCTCCAGGTTTGTGGTCAACATGTAGACAAAAAACCATAGGGATTCATGGTAATCTGGGAAACCACCGAAGGTGTTAGCAGAGAGATGTACCCCGTTACTTTTAGTTTTTTGGTAATCCTTCAAGAAAAAACAAAGGTGTCACTAAGACCGTAAAACCACGAAGATGACATGCCTCCTTAAAGGTGAGCAGGGTACACAGAGAGTGTAATTTTTTTACCATGTTTGAAATAAAGGGGAGAACCACTATCTAGAAATATGATGTTTGTAAAAACAATGTATTATGGGGGAACGTTAGCATATTAATTAATACATTTGTTTATGATGTAAACCGACCTAGCCGGTTACCCTCCTCTAAATATTTGACAATTCATTCGAATTGTTTCCTTCTTGTATTTATTGGCATCTTGTGTCTTTGGTAATGAATTCAATCATTTTATGATCTCTTTCATGCCAACATAAACTTGAATTGATATTTGATACAAATCATAGTTGTTTATTTATACAAGTGCAAGTAGAGAGGACACCAAACGTCCCAACAGATGAAGCGACAGGAGGTGGATGGTGAAAAATCTTGATAAAAAATGAAATATGCCAACATTCCCCCCTTATTTCATTGTTTTTACAAAGGCACCCCAAAACATCATCATCATCTTCATCTGATCCTGATTTTGATACATTTTATTTTGAGTCATTGTCATGTTGATTCGCAACACGTCCTTTCTAATTCTTGTCACGAGGACATCATTTGGATTTATTTGAATCACTACAACCAGATGTGCTATTGTTTCCTTAATTGCGGATGAAGAGGTGGGCTTGGTATATTTGTGCAGTGCGACGCGGATGCTCCTGTGGGAATTCTATCTAGCATTCGTCATTTGCATCATAGCCTTCTTTGAGCTTGGCATGACTCTTCTTCATCTAGTACCGTACGTCAAACAAGACTCTGTCATGAAATTTTTATGCACTATGTCCTCAAATCTGCAAGTTTTGGAGACTTTTAATAACTCGGAGTAGAGACCGACACTCTCTTGTGCTTGACTTTGGTCTCTCAAAGGCTGCACGTCCCTATGGTTACTTGCAGTACTGCTAGCTTCTTCAAGCACGATTCTCATGCACTTATATTATTGCATGAGATCATGGATTTTACCCTTTTAACTAGTTTCTCGCGGAATTGATGAAGTTGGGGTTTGTATTGAACTTGTGATTTCTCCTATTGAAGCATATTTAACTTATTTTTAAAATATTTCCTTACGCATTTGCATACCAACTCTCTCCTTTTAGAGGTCATTGCAAGATGTTCCTTACATGTTAACTTGGTCTTCTTGTGCTTCAGGTCGCTTGGTCCTTATGAGTTTCTCTTGATTGCAGTTGTTCACACCCTTTCTTCATCCACACAAGTTTGTTTCTTCCACATTTCTTATGTGTTTGGTCTGATTCACACGTGATCAGGTCTATGAAAACCACCTCCCAAGGAAGATGCAAATTTTGACGCTCTCCGACTTCCAAAATAATTACAAACAAAAAAATGAAATGAATTCCTTCCACACAAGATAATGAAAACACCAAAAGAATTCACATACTGATGTTGGGGTCACAGGTGATGGTTCCTCCAGGCTTGTCTATACTTCACTCAGGTACACGTAACAGTCACTCCTTCAAGTTCTGGTCAAGGGTCACCACTAATGACAGGATTTTGTTGCGCTTCAACTTCACCATGGTTCAAGAACCTTGTTGGTTGCAAGTTATTCCGCTTAGATTTACACGTCTATCACCATGTTTCCAAGAAAAATCCTCCATGCTTCTAATCAAACATTCCACGCCAAATAAGTCGTTGTTAGAGCAAGTTTACACCACGTCCAACAAATCCAAAGTAGTTTCAAAAGAAGTCTCAGGTTTTGACACAGTCACCAGGTAAAAAAATTGCCAAGTCAGGTCGTTGTGGGTGTTTACAGGTCTCTGGCTAAGGACTCCACACGCGTCGAATATTCATCCAAAACAAAGAAATAGAGAGATGCAATCTTTCGCACAGGTCCAACTGTCTACAACTGCTCTGATAACAATGTTACAAAATGATTAAACTTGAATTGATATTTGACACAAATCATAGTTTTTATTTATACAAGTGCAGGTAGAGAGGACACCAAACATCCCAACAGATGAAGTGGCAGGAGGTGGAAGGTGAACAATCCTGATAACAAATTAAATATGCCAATATACGAGATATATGTTTACATTCTAGTAGTTCCATTTCCATTGGGGATTCTCCTCGTGAGCCGTTTTCGATGCTATTAGTTCCACTGTTGTTTCCATCTTGAGCATTAGTCTTCTCTATATGCAAAGGGGGCTAAGAGTTTTAGATATCTTCCCAATGGGAAATTGTTTGGATTGTGGTTTAACACTAATGTTTTCTTGTATCTGTTGGAATGGTTGTTAAAGTAAAAGATCTAACCATCAAAAGTCTTTGTAGGAAGGAACATCAACTTTGGGCACATCACAGTAATGGGGGAATTTTCGAATTATTGCATGTGTTTTCATTTGTGTCTAATGAGCTCCTTTCCATTCACTATTGAAAGAACATATATTGGCATCCTCAAAGAGGGGGATTGGATCTAGGTGTAAAGGGTGCCTCATGTATGCATTTATGAATGAATACATTATGGATGTTGTTGTTGTGTAACATAGTAACATCATATTTACGTAGAAAACCCTCCCTCAGGAAAAACCACAAAATACGATTGCTTGGATCCACCATCCAAATACAACCCAAATTGAATGATTTACAAGTGTTTGTAGGCACCAACCTACTGGAGACACCAATCCCCAAAGACGATCACCAACTCAACCAATTTTTGTGAACTCCAACCCACTGGAGACACCAATCCCCAATTTTTTGAGGCACCAACCTCAACAACATAATCTTCCACCTTTGTAGTTTCTTCTTCAAGAAAATGATGGCGATTTTGCTTTTTCTTTGTTACTATTCAAAAAATCTGCTATATATATTTTCCAACAAACATTCTCCCCTTCTCTACTTTGTTATACACTCTTCAACTATCTACTCTGAATAATATTTTCTTTTCTCATCTTCTACAACTTCACTAGTTCAACATAGATGTTAACTTCTCTATTCTATCCACTAAATTTGAAAACAAATTACTTCATTTTATATCTATCACTTCCCTGTTTTGTTGTCTTTTCAACTTCTACAGTCTTTAGATCTTCTTATGTGACTCTTAATTTTCCTAGCCATGAAACAACTTGAAAGGACTAGAATTTGAATATAAAATTCCAAAGTAAAATAACCACCAACACTCCTTAATGATTATAATTTGTCATTGCTTGATGATCATTGGACTTCAATGGTTAGATAAAAATTTTTACAATTAAAGACCTTTGGATTTCCCTCTCCACTTCACACATGATGCACATGTGATGTGTATTTACTACTTTTTTATTGCGTATTGGTTGTATACTTGTTGTGAAATGGCTGCATACTTGTTCTCAAAACATTCACTCAATAGTTCATTATTTCTTCTCTATGATGCATCCTCTCACCCATATTGCTATGCCTTTCACATTTCCTCCTCCTTCACAACAACTCATTATCTCTCATCACCTACACATTTTATCACACCATACTCTATATAAAACTGAGCAATTTATCTTCATGGTCAACCTCATTCTCTACTTCTCCATATTATCCATGTAGAAACACTCCCTTCACAGCTTAACTCTTCACATACTCCTTTCTCTCCACTCAACTTACATACCATATAATTATTTTATATATCCTTTTATATCCATGTACTCTCTTAACTTTGGCATCTAAAAAAGATGAAGGTTGGTAAAACATGATCATAAAACTGATTCAAAAATCTTAGAAATGCATTACAACAGTCGGCCAAAACTATTGGTCCCAAACCAAGACCAACCACTTACTTTGAACTGTAAACTCCGAAGCATTCTGGTTAGACTTCGTATCAATAGAACAAACTTCAGACATACTTTGAAGTAATCTAGTCATACTTTGAATCTCTTTGGTTAGACTCCAAAGTAATAGAACAAAATTCAGATAAAATTTGAGGTAATCTAGACAGAATCTGAATCTCTCTGGTTATTCTACGAAGCAATAAAACAAACTTCAGATAGATTCTAAAGCAATCTTGTCATACTCCGAAGCTCCCTAGTTAGACTTGAAGCAATAGAATAAACGCTGAAGTAATCTGGTCAGACTCCAAAGTTCTTTGGTCAAACTCTGAAGCTTCCTTTGACATCAATGGAAATTATTCCAACAATATCTCCCTTTCTAATTGATGGTAACAAACAATGTATCTTTCTCCCCTTTTCTACAAAACCCTCCTTTTCTGAAATGTTGTTGAACTACTCCCCCTTACTTTATCTCTCCCCATTTGACATCAATGGAAAAGGATTAAAACTCTCAAAACTCTCCGCTTTGGAGTGTGCACCCATTGATCTTTTATGTCTTGAATTCACTTATGGGGTGAAAAAAAATAATGATTAGACCCCCCTACAATTATGCTTCCCTTTAGTGACTGGATGAGAATGATATCACTCCTAGATTTTTTCTAAGATATTTAAACGTTTCTTTTGGAAGAGGCTTAGTAAAAATATCAACAATCTGTTCTTTTGTAGAAATATATTCTAACTTAACCTTTTTTTTTTCAACTTTCTCTCTCAAAAAATGATACTTGATGGGGATGTGCTTTGTCCTAGAGTGCATATTTGGATTCTTTGATATGTTTATTGCACTAATGTTATAACAAAAATGGAAATTAGAAAATCAAACTCTTCCTTGATGTCCTTCAATGTTTGCATCATCCATAGAACTTGTGTGCAACATGACATAGTTGCAATCTACTTTACCTCGATGTAGATAAGGAAATAAAAGCTTGCTTCTTACTTAACCAAGATACCAAGCTATTTCCAAGAAAGAATACACCACCACTTGTGCTTTTCATATCATCAACACTTCCTACCCAATCGTGTCTGTATATGTTGTTAGAGTGAAAACCTTTTCTATTGAATACCATAATTCAAAATCCAATGCACCTTTTAGATATTCAAATATTCTTTTGACAACTTGCACATGATTTTCTTTTGGAGTAGCTTGAAAATGTGTCACCATGCCTACTGCTTGCATGACATCCGGCCTTCACGTTGTTACATATAGAAGGATACCAACCATTGATCTATAAAGAGTTTGATTTGCTTCAAGGATTCATCATCCTTGCTTAGTTTACAGTATGTGACAATGGGACTACTAACTAGTTTTACATATTCCATTTAAACTTATCATCTCTTTAACCTACTTAGTTTTTGAAATGATTATACCTTTGTTTGATTGAAAAATTTGTAAACCAAGAAATAAAGATAACTCACCAAGCACGAACATTTCAAATTTCTTTTGAATTTCATCAAAAAATATTGACACATCTTATCATTACTTCCTCCAATAATAATATCATCAACATACACAACTACAATCAATTGATTCTCGCCTTTAATTTTGATGTAAAGATTGCTATCAACAACACCCTTCTTAAAACCTTATTGTTGTTAATTTAATTTAAATTGAATTAAATCTAATTGTAGAGTAAATACTGTAATAAATGATGTAAAAGTACTAATATACAATAAGACAAAATTAAACAAACATGTAGAATATAAAACCCTAAGAAAAAGAGGGAGATAAGAAGACTTGGCTGATATCCGTGAAATCTGGAAGTGAAATGGGTAGGGTAAAGTTCTAAAAAACTATAAAATTCATCGTAACTACTCATTATAAATTATGGAGTTCAAGAACAATACCGTACATGGGCACCCGCAACAAGACACATGCGCTTGGGCACTGGTGACTGAATTTTGGCACCCGTGACTATGTAAATGCTTAGGATCTTACTACTGTGTCACAAGGGTTTCACATTTTTCCTTGTAGATCACCTGATATTCATACCTTAATTGCCGAAGGTACCTGTAACTTGCAAAAGATAAATTCACCTACACGTGCCAACAAACCACATCAAACCCAAAAAGGAAAATGTAGAATGGGGAGTCGGATTGACCCATGATCACCTGAGAGTGAACTTATGACTGAGCATTGCACTACATATCATACTCCATGTAGTTCGTGTGTGTGAGTAGAAATGATGCCCTAGGAGGACCTTGTGCAAGTTTCACTTGATAGTGGGTTGTAGCTAGAATGTAACGATGCAATAATATGTATAGATGGAGTAGAATAGACTCACCCTTCCTATGTAGTGTATGCAGAAGTATATAACCCTTGTCCCTTGAATGGATAGTAGATGTATGCCTTTCAATTACTTTATTTCCTTTGGAATGCAAGATTAGGTGATGATATTAATGTTTTGTGCTTGGTCCTTGATTTTGAAAACATAACTATGCATTTATATAATTCCCTTGTTTGAATTTCGTAATTAACAATTGGAAGGCCGACCTATAAGTGAAAAAGATTCCCAAAAGATAAATGATACCCAAAAAGAGCGAGGTAGAAAAGGGTCAGGGGTGCGTAGAGGGGACATGAGCGCCTAGGCCTTGCTGTCGTAGTTGGACGCTAGTATCTGAAGCCATGAAAAATAAATGAGTTAAGTTCTGACTGGGTTGTAGGGTGTGTAAGACCAAAAAGAAAGCAAGAGACAAAGAAAAGAGGCCAAATATAGTTTTCAATCACTAGTTTTCATTGCTTAGGAATCTTGTAAATGCTAACATGGTTTTAAGACCTATAAATGTACCAAGTGTGTGATTTAGTGTCCACACTTACCCCAACTTTATGTTGTTGAGTGAATAATCGATGACATAAAGTAGATAGAATATGTGTACCTTATGATCCTATAAAAAGTGTGGTGAATAGCATGTCGAGTGGACAAGTGAAGTGTGGAATGATTGCAAAGTGAAGTGTGGAGAATAGGAAAGGAAAATGACCTTAGGGGCATGATGAGTTGTCTTAATTGCCTTTATAAACAAATCATCTTTTGTATTTTTATTTAGCCATTGTAGTTATGTCCATGTATTTTCCAAGTATATTGTTGAACATTACCATTACAACCTTGAACTTATGGCATAATTATTGATTAATATAGTTCTATCTAGTTATCTTTATTGTGTGGTATTTTGTGTGCATTTATTCTTATTATTCCAATAAGTTGTTTGAATGATGATATGTGTGATGCTACCCTTCGTTGTAAGAAATTTATCATATGATGCAACTTGTATGTAGTAAAGGAAGCATCTATGCCAAGGATCCATCCACATCAACCCATTCGTAGACAAAAGAGATCAACTATAGCAAGGAGCTTGCGTTATGAAAATATTTTGGAAGGAATAAAGAACGAAACTCAATCTATACCTGCCACTAAAGAAGCAATTACAATGGGGACATGTAGAATTGGGAGATAAATCAACCATTGATATGATTATTCATTACAATTTATTGAAGAACTGATAGATTGAGTTGACACGTGATTGAAGGAACTGGTCGATTAACTGAAAATATATTAAGAGTTCGTAACATGTGTTGAATGTATTTTTGTTCTGTTTGAGATATTCCACTTATTTTATCGAAGATCTTGCACTTAATTTGTTGAAACTCTTAGTGAACTCTTCTTCTTCTCACGTCTTTTTGTAAATGAAAAGTATAAAAGAAACAGGTTGATGTTGGAGATATATCTAGAACATAATAGAAAATAGGGAGATAGATATAGAATTCATTCAATAGTATGGTTCAGAAAGGGAATTGTTTTGTTCCTTGGTTCTTTGATGTAATGTTCATGCAAAGTCAATAAATATCTTAGTTCTATGCATTAGTCTCTAGCTTCATATTTTAGGAGGGATTAACACCCAAGTCAGGGCCCACCCATGGTCTGTTAAGCCCCTCCATTGTTTTATTGTCTTGTTTCATTGCATGTCTTTCTACCTGGGAACAATTTACCTTTTGTACCTGCATTCTAAATCTATAAGTTTTGTCTCAATAATAGCGTGTAGAAGCAATTCATTTCTAGTTCTAAGTTTTTGTTACTTTTAAGCATTTTTGTGACAATTATTTATTTCCAACCTCCTATAATAACTATAAATGTGCATACAACACTGACAATATTTAAAGTTTACGTCCCTAGATTGATAATTAAATGATTGTATTTTAATGAACAACATATTAATTGTTGCTAGTTGATTTGCACCACCATTTTTTGGCACCATTGTCGGGGATATTGTAAAGTTATAGGGTTTTTGAGAGGTTTTGCATTCCTTAGAAGCAGTTTAGGTTTAGAAATTCCACCTCAAAACCCCCCACTAATGTATGTTGATTGATTTGAGTTAGTTGATGCATGCACCATCCAAGAGATGACCATGGTATATTCTTACCCAATCCTCAAATAACATATATTGCTTCATTCGATTATGAAGAAGACACATATTTGTATAAGGCTTGTTGTTAGAAGATCTCCCTCCAAGTGAAAGTTATGAAGTTGTTCTTGAAAAACCAAATATGACAAAAGAAGTGAACCAAAATTTGGAAGCAGGGGAACCAAGTACATTTGAGTTTCATCTGGAATAACAATCAACCTAATGTTATGAATAACATTAATCCATGAGCCCTTCCCAATTTTCATGGATCTATGACTGAAGACCCATAAACTTTCTTATTTGAGTTTGGTGTATTATGCAGAAGATATGATTAAACAACTGATGCACACAAGCTGAATTTGTTCCTTGATACACTTAAGGATGCAACCTCTATATCGTTTATGGGTTTAGGAAGAGATGTTGTGACTACCTAGCAATAGATGAAATAAAATTTTCGACTAAGTACCAAGACTACATTGACCAAGTGGAATAGGAGGGGATTAAATCTTCAAGATGACACAAAAAGAATATGAGCCACTAACATTTTACCTAGAAAGATTCTTATTTTTCATTCAGAAATCAAGACACACAAGATTACCTCCTAAATATCTCTAGTTGTTATTCTTAAAAGGACTCAGTGAGAAGGATATGGATGCTTTGGACCTGATAGGAGTGGGATACATTTCAAAAGCTACCTTTGATGAGATTTGATAAGCATGCAGGAATTTCTCTAGAGAAACCATGAAGAGAATAAAAAGTGCTAGATCAAAGGGTGGATCAACTACCAAAGGAATTGGGGATATATCTAAATCAGAGATTGTAAACATGTTCAAGAATATGAAATAAGAAATATTCAATGACATGGCCACTCAACTTGATGCTCTACATGCCAAGAATAAAATAGAGGGTGTGGAGGTAACACTTACTGAGTTACATAGGCATGTAGAAGGACGAAATTTTATTGCAAATGAACAGGATTAGCCAACATTACACAAGAAAAGGAGGCTGCATGAGAATTCAAGATGATAGAAACAGAGGATGGGAAAGTCTTCTATTTTGTTCAAATGAATCCATGGCCACCAAGGTAAGGAGGTATGCCACAAGATCCCATGCCATCTTTTCAAAATTGGGATAGTAATCCATATATGCAACCCCCACCTTGGGATAATACTAAAAAGGTTAGGCTCCATACCTTAGCCAATACCAAAAATAATGACAACCTTAGTTTTAAGGAAAACAATGGCAACAACCCCTTATTCATGACAACAACCTTAGAGGGGAGGGCATAAATGGAAAACCCACCTCCTAACTACCACTAATCCTACCATCAACCTCCTTACCCACAACAAAAATATTTGATGTCAAACCCCTAACCTGGATCTCAACTAAAGGCTACTCAACTTCCAACCTATTCAGTTGATGTCAATGACATCCATCTTCGCTCAGGGAGAGCACTTCTCCCACCAAGTAAACCCACAATCACAAAGATTGTAGATAAACCACACTTGTTGTAGACTGCTCTACAACAAAGCCGATAATGTTGCAAGCTGATCTGTAACAACCTGAACAGAGTTCCAGCAAGGGTAAGATGGAAGTTAATAAACCACCATTTCCATAGAGTTACAAGAAAAGAAACCTGACTCTAAATCAAATTTTGATTCTGATTTTTTCAATCAATTGAAGGATATTTGTGTTAATATTCCACTTATTCAAGCCATCAATGATGTTCCCATCTACAACAAGTTGGTTAAGGATCTATGCATAAAAATACTAGACAAAAGAAGGAAGGATCCATCCACTATATAAGTTATTGGATAGTTGGTTGATATCATTCTTGGAAATTTTGTTTTAACAAAATACATAGATCAAGCATCCCTTGGTAAATGTTACAATTAATGGATCTAAAATCAAGAACACTCTAATTGACTTAGGGGCAGCAATTAATGTCATGACCAAGAAAATTATGGATGACCTGAAGTTGGAAGGACTAAGTCCAACTACAGTATTGCAGTTAGCAGATAGATCAACAATGAGGCGTGAAGGAGTCCTTAAGGACATTCTTGTGGTGGTTTACTCTTGGGAATACCCGGCTAACATCATTTTACTTTAACCAAAAGCAATTTTAGGAAGGTATCCTATTATTCTTGGAAGGCCATGGTTGGCCACTACTAACGCATTCATAGGTTAAAATTTGGCAACATGATCATTTCCAATGGAAGTGGTACTAAGAACCTTATGATCTATCCTCCTACCCAACTGTTGAATGATAAAGATAAAACAATTTGGGTTGAAGAAGTAGAAGTAGGTCAGATTTTTGTACACCAGCTCATGATGCTAGAGAAGTCTTGTATAATTAAAGATCAGGAAGAAGATGTTTTTTCTTTCCAATGTCTTGCAGAACAACTATGGAAGAAATCAAGAAGTGGATGATGATTAAGATGATTAAGTTGTCCTTGAACCAAGTTCTACCACAACAAAGCACCATGGATATTCCAGGTAAGAATTGTATTCTTCATCAACTTCTTCCCCATGACTGCATACTAAATTCAGTTAACAACAATGTGTATTCAATGAATGATCATGATCCTACTACTATACTTCCAACTCCACTATCTGTTACTACTGATGAGCCACAACCCATATATTCTCCGACTCACTTAGATATTAATATTTACAATATAGATACAGATTCCATCCACATCATCGCCCTCTTCTCTTACTACAAATGCTATGGTATTTTATCAGGGGCATGTTTAAGTATCGAATGTCCTTCCACCTATTACATCTTCTCAGGCATCATTTTCATAAGTGTGACATCCATTTACATGCATACTTTCATGAATGATTGTGATGTCACTATATGTTCCCATGATGGTTTAAATCGGTTGGGCTTTACTTTCGAGGATCTTTATTTTATGACTCGTGATCCTCATCTCTATTATGGATTCATCACTATCATCGCTTCTTATGGTCTGTGTGTCTTTCACCTCACCATCTACCTTGCATGCGCCCCTCATTATTCTCCACTTACATTAGGAAAATATTGTCTTGCTTACATTAGGGGCACATTAAACCCTAATCATACAGATACATCATTCCCCATGCCATTTGGTCATGTTTTTATTTGTAATGACTCATTCCTTGGCTATTCACCTAATCTCACTCGGTGGTATGCACACGGGTGTCCATTACCTCCTTTTAATGATGAGGAATATGTTATGGGCATGTATAACTTATGGCTCAATGGATCTTTTCTTGATCAACCTAACACTATCGCTTATCAAGTCTCTGATGCTTCACCAATCGGTTTTGATCCTGAAAATGACGACCTTTTATATGATGTTACTTAATCTCTCGGGGGCATCACGCTCATTCCCCTAGCATCAAAACGCATCTACATTCACCTTATTACACACCTACCTTCTAGTATACACATCTTGACACACGCTCATATCGTCATTACCCAATGACGTACTTTTGTGCTACGTTTCACACTTAACTATTGAGGGCATCCTATATACATGAACCTCACACACTACACATTAGACACTACTACATATTGCACCCTATACACTACATTACACATCATTACTCACACATATCCATCACTACACTATTATACATTTTACATCATCCTCATCTTCGACATCATACGCACATTGTGCCTCCACACTTATACAATCTACACATATTGCATTGCACATTACACATTCAGACTACACATTACACACTACACATTATATGCTACACACTCTCACATACTTGACACATTCATAACACATCCTTATCATCACTTGGCCACATTACATATTTTACACTTGGCACATTCACAAACACTTCTAGCATTCCTTACTCACACTATATATTACACATTACAAAATTCACATAACACACACAATTTATATCACACACTTGGTGCATTACTCACTATACACATTCACATTATATCTTTCTTACATCTACTTTTATGTGCTGCACTTGTCACCCTATGATTCCCTTTAGTCCCTCAGTCCATTCTCGAATGTTGAGGGTTTAAAAATCAAATGGACCTCATCACACTTACATCATCCTATGCTTGACCATCACAAATCAACCCATTCATCCTCCTATCACACAATGCGACATTCCTCGTTATCATCTTATTCACACATTTTTGTGATATACGCTTTGTGATAAATCATCACACTTTATAATATCCTAGTCATACATTTCATGATATACACTTTAGGATAAATCATCATGAATTCTAACATTGTAGTCATACATTACGTGATATACACTTTAGGCTAAATCATCATTCCTACTAGCAATCTTGATATACGCTTTACACTAAATCATCACCTCTTCAAGATCACTCATCCATATGTCGCATTCAATATCATCTACACATCATCATTCTATAATCAACAATCCACGCTTTATTCATCAATTTTTATAACACATGACAAAACATCACTCAAAATATTTCCCGATGACGCACTCTCGTTTATGGTTCATTCTTAACTGTTAAGGGGGCATAAATAAATGAATCTCATTGCATAGATACACATCCACTCGGGGGCACATGAATCCTATCATTAAAAATGCATTCCATTCCATCTCATCCACAACATTCTGCATATCTTGGTTACAATTACTCTTGCTTACATTTACTTTTACATGATTCACTTTATTACACATGCTAGATAGATATCTTGTATGTCATTATATATAGCATATACATATGCTTGTTCACTTGACTTTCTAGTTGTGATCACAGATTCTATGGATCTATTACATGCAATATGGATGTTTGGTGCAATACCTATTACCAGTCCCACAAAGGCTCCTGGAAGCATCCACATTCATATACTACATGTGCTATTATTCCATTTTTGTTCATAGCACACTACTTTATCATTTCATACATGCTTTGACATACTTTTTATCTTTCTAACATGATAATTGGTGTTTCATGTGTAACATTTTTTATGCAAGATTACTTGATTCCATGATTATATATTACATTACTTGTCATTGTTTTGCATTGTTTGTTGGATTTACCCTTTGTCTTGTGTGCACACTTGTCTATTTGCGGCCACTATGGCCTTGATTTTCTTGTGACATCGTGAGTGGTGTCCCATGTTTTCAACCCGCTTTTTACGGTCTACTTTATCTTCTTACGTGTTTACATTATTTTCTTGTGTGTTAGATTAAACATTATCTACTTAGCTTATATATTGTCTTTTATATGCGTGTTTTTCTTTTCTTATACTAAGAATTGTCTCGTAGCCATTTTTTGTGTGTGCCTTGGTTTCTACCAAGCACATTCCCTCCCCCTACAGGGCACAATTTTAGTGCAGCGGTCGGTCCTCCTTTGGGCTGCATACTCCTTCAGTGATGTTGTATACACAAACAAGGGGGTGATCACTTAGGTGAATCGCTCACCCCATACAGACTTATACACACAACACAACACAGTACCAGTACAAAACAATTGACTGTTTTATACATTGCTCAGAATTAGACTTGGCTCCTTAGCACACAACGACCTTTCTTGGATGTTTGAAACCATGGGGAAATTACACAACAATTGGTAGATCAACACAGTATACAGAACTCCATACACATCAGATTTTATAGGGAATACAGACCTTAGCACTTGCATTTGTACACACTATATGCAGTGGTGTTCCAGTTATGGGGAGAAGTTAAAGAATAGAGGATGACACTAGACTTTCCTCTCTACACTACTTACGTCAGTAGCATAGGATCGACTAAAAACAAACATTTCAAAGCTCTCTACAACTTTGGAAAGCGGTTAAAGGTTAGAGGATGACACTAGACTTTCCTCCCTACACTTCTTCTATCATGGCATGATATCACCCAAAAAAGTTGGACTTTACCGACATCTACAGGATCCCTTCTACACTCTTTTCTTCATCACGGATTAGGTGCACATGTTCCTTTTTTAACATTTTCAGCATTTTACATACTTATTATATATATACATGTGTATTTGACTACTTGTTTGTCTTCTCCTTGCATGTTCTTCCATATGAAAAGTGGTAGTCAACATCATCAATGTCATTCCACAACATCACCATATCAACAACAATAACGTCAACATCGACAACAAGTATATCACGACATTTACACATGTTCCCGCACTAGGTTCATTTTTCATCATCACTTTTTGCACTTCCTCATCCTTAGCATTCATGCTTTACACTTTTATTATTCCACGCTTTGTCTAGTCCCTCGACACGCTTTCGGAATTGATCTACATGGTTATCACGTACACATCTCTATCTACTTTAGGTTATCGAGCTTTCCGCTCACCAACATAAAGTGGGGGAAATTGTAGACACAAAATCATGTAGTTTGGGTAATTATCTAGCCCTGGTTACATACTAATATTTGTGTGATTCCTAAGTAAGAAAAGTACTAATTAACCCATGTATTTGGCCACCTTTATTAGTTTTCTGTTGCTATTTTTAGTCATGCACCCTTAATTTCTCAGTCTGTATTTTTACTCTTCAGCAATTGTAATCCTAGACACCAGCGCCCAGCCAGGATGCCAACGTCAGGAGCCCTCACCCCCTTTGGGCGCCCTTGTCCTGTTTGTACTTTGATCAAACTTTTTGGGTCCTTTCTAGTCATTTGAGCATCTTATCTTTTTGGTATTCATCTTTTCAGAGGTTAATTATGAAATTCAAGCAAGGGAATCATATAAATATAAAGTTATGTGATCATAATAAAGGACCAAGCACTAAGCACTATCTATCACCATCTAAGGTTACATCCATCCAAGTATCTAAAGCTCTATTTGCATCCATCTAGCGTCATCACAAGGGACACAAGGGTTGGTTTTCTTCATCACACACATAAGAGGGAAGTTTATTCTATTCCATGCACACATTTACTACATTCTACATATAGCTACTTTCTCGTTATCCAAGTACGACATGCACAAGAGAAACCTAGGCTACAATTCCACACACACACATATGTAGAACTACATTGGGTCTGAGATGTAGTGCAATGCTCAGTCGTAAGTTCACCACTGTGACAACTAAGGATAGTCTAACCCCTCATTTTGCATCTTTCTTTTTAGTATTTGATGTCTATTTAAGGGTTTTGTAGGTTCATATTTTATTGTAATTTTTGGCGATTATAGCGATCATTGTACGACCTCAGAGTAATCAAAGGAGACTAAAGGAGAACACCTTGTGACACCTCAAAGAAGCGTTCATGAGCATTTCCCTAGACCCAGGCACCCAAAAAAAGGTCTAGGGAGCCTACGGTCACCCTTGTCCCTCTCGAGGCGCCCCAGTTTAGGCTATTTCTCTAGATCTACATTTTTTGAGCTTTGGTATGATGGTCCGTGCTTCGTCTTTTCCAGTTTTCCAACTCTGTGAATTCTCTAGAACTCTACAAATCAGCTAAATATTCTTACCCTCTCTTTACACTTAGGGTTTTGTACTTTCTTGCTTAGATTTCTTTGGTTACTTTAAGGACTTAATTGATGCACTTATTTACTGCTACAATAACATTAGATTAGCCTTTTATCCACATTTTATCTTAATCAAAATGGGAAGAAAATGGAGTAGTGAAGCTCACAATGTGAGTAAAATCATGTGCCATGTATTAGTTTGAAGAACGAGTGAAAATGGAAACTATAATAAATAAAAAAATTAAAAATTGATATATAGTGATAATAAAAAGTGAATAGTAACTTCAAATGAACTGTGATTGAATTAGCATTTGAGCTCTAAACTTGCAAGGATGCCACAGATTAGGGTAGCAAGGTTGACGAGGTTTGAGAGAGTGGCGGTGGCCATGGCATCACAAATTATAGATGAGTTGGTAAGTACGATTATTTTTGAAAGTTTTGGTGAAATTTGTTCGATTTTGTCAATTTTTTATAAAATTTGAAAATTTGAATTTCTGGGTGTTTCTGACCTAGGCGGGAGCGACCAAGGTGTTGATGTCTTTTAGGACACCAACACCTAGTTCTAGGAAGTAGTGACCTATTTCTAGGTGCATGTGTCCTTCTACTGGGCGGTGACAACCCAAGAGGGTATTTTAATAACATAATGTGAAATATGTGGGTTTTTGATGACTTGTTGTAGTATGATTGGTTATATAAGCATATATATGAGGTACTAATGTTAATATTTTATTGGTGTTTGTGTTGTGCAAAGAGATATACACTCGAGGGAGTTCCATGAATCTTGAAATTTGAGCACATTATTGACTTTGGGCTTATTTGATGCGAGTGAGGTATATTAGATGTGCTTGGACTATGACAGTGTTATTGATATGGGGGAGGTACCCAATAATATGCCTATGTTGACTGCATTGTGTGAGCGAGTGGTGTGTGGATACATGTAATTTTGGTTTCCTACTAGGAGATGATAGTGACCCTAGAGGATGTATATTGTATATTGTGACTACCATTTGTGGACGTGAGAGAGTCTAGGTGATGGCTATAGTGGATGATCAAAGGTAGATGAGAGTAGCTAAGTGATACTTTATAGGGACACAAGTATAGAAAGAGACCCATATTAGTCTAGATGCCATATTGAGATCAAGTGTTCCACGATTGTGAAATTTTATTGCAGTTGTGATTGCTTGATCTATTGTAGTAGATGGTGACAAAGTGGGCATCTTGTATAAGATGTATGATATTTTTCAGTGCATAAAGGATTATAGGATGATATTTTCATATGCGAGGTGTATGTTGCCCCATTTAGACATATATTTATATAGATTCAGGCATGAAGACTATGGGGGTGGACTTGGAGCCACCACATGTTACATGTATGGGCCCATAAGCATATTACAATATTGAGGCCACTCGGTGGGCCACAAGGCAATTGAAATAGGCCTAACATTTTTACGATGAGGTGGATAGGTAGGCGTAGTAGGATACTAGACACGACCACCTATAAGTCCATGCTTGATCAGATGGGTCAAAGGGCCATCATATGGAGGCCATATAGAGATTTGGTGATTAGATTGAATACGAAGTAGAGTTACAGTGCATTCGATGCACCATGTGGTTAGCGGACCAATTTCCTAGAGTGACCGAGTTGTTTTAGGAAGATTGTGTGTTGAGGCAACTCGGTATGGCTCAGGATGTGCCCCTAGAGCCATATGTATGGGTTAGATCTACTACATCACCGATGCAGCCCAAAGAAAAGTTAGGTCTAACAGGAGTATAGATAGTGCATTCTGGTACATATGAGGTGGATGCGGCCATAAAGAAAATACAGGTGGATGATGTAGGATGTACCTAGGCCTATATCGAGTGGTGGGTAGCACATCGATGGGTGTTATTATTTCTAGTTGTTGTGGATGCAGCGGGAGGACCGCCAGTTGGAGGAGTAGAGGGCGGGCAAGCACCTGCCGCCAATGGATATGGCCTCAAGAAAGCGGCATTATCTAAGCGTAAGTATTGTTTGTTAGTATTTGTTGATTGTTACATGGTTGTATATTTATAAAAGAGTGTGATAATGATTGTGGTATTAAATGGTTGTAAGTAATGCTTAATAGTCCTTTGTTTTTTATTCATCGATCGCATGTTGACGCAAAATGTGCTATTAGATATGCTCATGGGAGGTGGGATGTTAGAGTGAGTGGGTGATATTGTGGGTGAGCATGCCCATTTATTTGATCCAGTGGCGATAGTGGAAAATAATTTTAATATACTATTGAGCAAGTATGATGAGGCTCGTATGGAGACTCAATGAGATAGGGAGGTCGTAGGGAGAGGAGCCCTCACTCAGGATGTATTCATGAAATATGTGGAGTTGCAGAGATGGTTCGCAGAGCAGTTAGCCAAGGTAGCTATATTACGCAAAGAGGTGGAGATATATAGGGGCCACGACCAA
The DNA here is from genome assembly GCA_018340775.1 of Taxus wallichiana var. yunnanensis. Classification (NCBI taxonomy): domain Eukaryota; kingdom Viridiplantae; phylum Streptophyta; class Pinopsida; order Cupressales; family Taxaceae; genus Taxus; species Taxus wallichiana. The sequence goes on from CM031235.1 coordinate 961,434,672, forward strand.
GGAAGTAGATTGAGAAGTGAAGCATCTAGTTCTAGAGATCCCACGATTATTTATAGTGACAATGATGATGATGTATGTGATTAACTAAAATATGAAATTGATATCTATATTTTATAGTTAATCTAAACAGTAAAAAAATGTAATAAATGGTATAAAATGAAATATTGATTCTAAATATTTTATTTTGATATTTAAATGAAATGAAATAATATAAATAGGAGTGATAGGTTACTAACCTAAAATTTTCTTACCTCATTGTATGGTGGACTTGGGCAAGTTAATGTGCGACAGGCATAATATGAAGGTGTTACCTAATAAATTACATCAACTGAAGATCTAAATGGGGTGCCTGGTAGAGTACATGGGCACCTATGGGCGTCCCTAGTCTGTAGTCTGGGTGCTCTAGTCCACAAAAAAGCCTTGGATCTGAAATTGATAGTGTCGCTAGATCTCTGCAATATCTTAGTCTTTTTCACGTAGTTGTCGCAGTGGCTTCGCTTATGTTGATATATGCTAGTGATGAAGATCTATCTATAAAACCCCATACAAAGCATCAAATCCATAAAAAGAAATATGTATATGAAGGGGTCAAACTAACCTTAGCTACCAAAATGGTGGAATTAAAACTAAGTGTTGTAATACATTCCAGACCCAATGTAGTTCTGCGTGTTTGTGTGTGTAATTATGTGCCTAGGGTTCCCTAATGTCAATGATGGAGAATTAGGGGGCAATAACTGGATGTAAAATGTAAATGGTGGATGGAATCAAATGAATACAACCCTTTCCCCATATGCTTGTGTGATGTAGATGTAATGATGCCCAAATGCAAGTACTTTTCCTTAGTAGATAGCTAGCTCTTGATAATAGATAGTTTACCCATAAGATAGTGAGTAGTTTATGCTTATATAGGGATATCTTGTTTGAATTTTGACACTAATGACCCAACATGCTGACTAGTACCTAGGGGAATTAGAGGAAAAATGAAAAAGACCGACCTCGAATAAGTAAATTAGATCCAAGTGTTATGGGGACTAGGGCACCTAAAATTAAGGACTGGGTGCCCATCGGTGCCCCAGTACTATCCTAGGCACCCGATCAAAGACTAGAGATGATAAATGACTAAATATAGACACCCAATACTCCCGAGAGATTAATAGAATTGTGTAAACAATCGATGACTCAAGTGAGATAAATGACGATGATGAATAACTAGTGACAGGACAAATGGATGAGCCATTAGTGAATAATTTTATTATGCAAGCTCCTTATATAAAATAACATACTTAGCGGTATAAATGTAATAGTAAGTGCGTGATTTTGTGACTACATTTTCCCCACTTTATGTTGGTGAGTGGAAATCTCAGTAACATAAAGTAGATAGAGATGCGTACCTGAGAGAAGTTGAAGAAGCCCATGTTGTAGTATAATTTGTAGTAAGTAGCGTTATGAAAGAACCATAAAAGTGTGTCGAACCATGGATCAATGTGTTGATCCATGCAATGTAGTGAGAACCATAATGTCATGATGAAGTGCACTAAATGAGAGTGATGATATAAATTTCAGATGATTAATGATTTCAAACGTTGTATGATGACGATGAGATGGGGTAGGGAGTGATCAATTCCCGACCCGAACGCGTGTATACAAATAATCAACTGGATGATTTGGGTGTCTTGCCACCAGAGGAAGAGTGTAGGGAGAAAAGTGTGTTATTCTCTAATCTCTTACTACATCCTCTATACGAATAATCAACTGGAGTATTTGGGCATCTTACCGCTAGAGGAAGAGTGTAGGGAGAAAAGTGTGTTATTCTCTAACATCTGACTACATTCTCAAGATGTAGTTGTTGCAGATGGACTCAGTTCAAAGATGTGTGGTTTCCGGATCAAGACAATTTCGATCAAACAATTGACCCATATAGGAGTGGTATAGGAAAGACAATATTTTCCCCACTCCACAAGTGTCACCGTAATGTGATAGCTTCAAAGTTAGATCATCTGGAAGTAAACGTGAAATGTGAGATGGCTTCCAAGTTATGTCATCTGGAAGCAAACGTGAAATGTAAGAATAGCTTCCCAAGTTAGCTCATCTAAGAAAGCAATGATTGTAATCTTTGAAGTTAGGTCATCGAGGAGGCCACACGTAACTCCAAAGTTAGGTCATCTAGGCATCCAATTTAGCTAAATTTTTAGTGATGATTCGATTGTTAGAAATGTGAATGCGTTGATTAATTGATTTGAATGATTGATTCCATTTATTACTCATAGAGAGGTTTTACACTAGTTTCCCTAGATTAGGTCATTAGGGGGATGGATAGAAATCAGTGAATGATCACATCGAAATATTTTTAGTCACTTATTTCCCCCATGTTACGTCATTAGGGGGAAGTGATGAAATGTCGCATATGGGAATTTGTAAGTTTGTTTCCCCATATTAGGTCATTAGGGGAGTTGATGGTGGAATGTCACACGGTGAATTAATATATGTCTAGAATTGTTGAATTGGTAGTGTTGATTAATCACATGGTAATGTAAGGGTATTATAGGATGACCCCGATGATATGCCCCCTTTTAGTGAAAGGGGAAGTGATGATAAGAACGAATGCTAAGCTAAAAGTAAGCACAATATAAATAGAAAGTGGTAAAAATCACAAAAATGTCGATAAGTCAGTGGAAAATAATTTCAAAGAGATAGAACGCATGCCAAATGTGTTGAATAAGATAGTAGGAGGGATTCTAAAAATAATGTCATAAACAGGGTGTAAATCGGAGTAGAAATGCTTAAGATACGATAAAACGTTTTGGTGTGTATTAGTTGCGTGAATAAGTGCGAAATAATGACTATAGTAAAGTAGTTGATGAAAAAGTAACTATAAGAAGTGAAGTGAATTTTTCTTGTCACTTCATTTATTTTGTACACAATTTTGAGAGTGAGCACGAAGTGAGTGAAAATGTCGCAAGTGAGAGCAATGTGTCCTAGTCGGTTTGAGGGGGTGGTGACTGTCGTAGCATCGTGTACTACCACATATTTTGTAAGTGCATTGTTTTTCACAAAATGTATAGTATAGTAGTTGTTTACATTGAGTTTTACAAATTTAAGAATTCTAATTTTCTCAACATTTTAGACCTGGACAATAGCGGTGGGGGTGCTAGTGACCCCTGGGATGAAGCACCTGTGATATGGGCACTAGTGACCCTATTCTTGGGTGCCCCAATCCTACATCTAGGCATCTGGTCCAAAATGTGTGCATTTGATGTATAATGGTGAAAAACATGTGTCTAGTATGATAAACGAGTTTATTTGATCCTGTAATGTGCTCTAACATTGTGTTTGTTGTCATTTTGTGGTGTGCAGAGGGATATTCACTAGAGGAAGTTCCGCGGTGGGCGTCATTTGAGTATGTTTCTTGGATTGGGTTTGTGGGATGATGATTGGGATATTATGGACCGTGTCGTATTGTGGCATATAACACGAATGGGGGATGTGCCCCATAATATGCCTATGTTGACTGCACTATACGATAGATGGTGTGCGGATACGTGTACATTTTGGTTGCCTACAGGGGAGATGACTATTATGTTGGAGGATGTGTATCATATAGTGCGGTTGTCAATTATTGGTGAGATGGTACAAGTGTTGCCAGTGGAGAATATGAAGAGGCATATGCAAGCCTCTAGGTGATATTTTCTGGGGACTCTAGTACCTGTCGAGGCCCATATTTGTTTGGATGCTATACTGAGGTATTTTTCGACGCGCTTGTGGAAGTTCATAACATATGTTATTTCTTCATCTATAGCGGTGGAGGGAGGTGGTGTGGGCATCTTGTATAAGATGCATGACATATGCCGGCGTATAGAGGAGGAGAGTACTAAATACACGTGGGCTTGATGTGTGTTAGCCCACCTATACAAAGATTTGTACCACTTTACTCATGATGATCATGGAGGGGGATAGGAGCTACTACGTTGTTACACATGTGGGTGTATGAGCACATAGTAGTGTTGAGGCCAGTTGGGGGCCCACGAGCAGATTGGGATAGACCCGAGATATATGTGAGGAGGTGGATTAACATTCATAGGCGTAGGATGGATACAAATACCTACATGACACTAATATATTGGATGGGGCCCGAGGCCATCACATGGAGGCCATGTGATTATGGAGGATGGCCCGAGGATGTTGTAGAGCTACAGTTTATTTAGAGGACTATGTGGTTGGAGGATAGATTTCTAGGTGTGGCGAATTTGTTGACAATTTTTACACTTGTGCAAAAATGGGAAACTCAAAAATTCATTATGATGGATGGCATTGGTGAATTGAACCTAAGCTAGGGAAGATTCTTTCAGTTTAAAATTTGTTTTGATTACATTAATTAATGACTACTTGTAATTTGCCGCTATGTGTGTTGTTACAAAATGTAACAGATCACATAGTCTGCAAATTCCTGTTTGTCTTCACCAAAAGAACACAAAGGCCCCGAAGGACAGATGTGTAATCTTGATGAAGACTAAAAATACAAAATATATGAAGTGTTAAGTTTTGGAATAGCAATCAGAGTTACAGATTACAACAATATCAAAGTTAATTACTAAGGTTACAGGTATAGATAAGAAGAAGGAAATAAACACCAACGATTGTGTTTACATATAATAAAAGTACATTTATTTCAGTTCAGACTAAAGGCTGAATATACAAAGATGTGCCTATACTAATTCATAAAAGAAATGTAGGTTTAGTGTTGCAGATTCTAACAAATGGAATGAGATAAAATTATAGTTGAAATAGAATGGAAAAGGGAATCTGAGAAAATTTTGACAGGGCTTCGCCATGTAAAATGGACATTTTACATCTTTCCATCATGCTATTTCACAACTAATACATGCTTGAAAGTTATACTAATCAAATAGTATGCAAGAAAGGAGATAATACATTATATAGTCAAAGCTACAGATTCAGATAAATACAAGTTACTTCATGATAAAGAACAACTTCAGTTACAATACAACTAAGGATGCAGAGGGTGATTCATAATGAAGAGATACAATACACAATGCAACCAACTCAATATACAGCTACAAAATCAACTTCAGAGAATCATGACATCACAAGGAACAAACTTCCATAGTCTCAAGAAAAGGGTTCCAAACCACTGCATACTTTGAAACATTCAGATCAGAAGGTACCACATTCTGTAAAGATAAATCAAAGTAATGCAATCATTTCAAGATAATCAAGTACAAAAAGTACATAATTGAATCAAGAAGCTCAATACTTAGACAAATTCATCAAACATCAATGACTTATACAGTCATGAAAAGGTTACAGAAGAAGTGAAGAAATAAAGATAGAGCTTTGTAAATCAGAAGGTAAATACAAATTCAGAGTTGCAGATCAAGATGGCCACTTCCAGTAGTTGATTCAGGAATAGGAGTTGCTGAACAGAAACAACAATAAAATTTTCATTTAAATATGATAGCAATGAACCAGTTTGCAGAGTAAAGTTTTCAAAGGTAACATGTTCTTGTTCATAAAGCAAGTTTTTGGAGCTACTACAAGATGTATGAGGAGTACATAAACAAATCAAGATGCTACATCACTTCTACAGAATACAAGTGCAACTACAAGTTACAAAGGATCAATCCAAAAAGTGAACTGAAGAGAAAGGTACATAATTGAATGTGCAAGTACAACTATTGACAACATAAGAAATCACCAAGAACAATTTCAAGATCTCATAAAATCACCAGTTCAACATTCAGAAGTGCCAATCAAAAATTACTAGCTATAGGAAGAGTACAAAATCCTTCATAACAAGCATGAGGGAATGTCAACATACTATAACTCAAGGAACCATATAGATTGAAACACACAACTATACATATCTGCAGCATGAAAAGTGATACAAATTTGTGAAGATGCTTTCCAGATTCATCACTCAAGTATATTACAGAGTTCACAAAAATATACATAAATGGAATGTGGTTGGAGTTTCATATTTTCTTGATTTACATGACCAAATCATGAGCCTATATTACAACTTTCCATATATGTTTCTACCAATAACATAGGTTTAAGGATGATTTCCAAATAATAATTGGTATATAGTATTACTTATTGCAAGCAGTAGACAAGTTGAGTTCAAATTTGTGAAAATATTTCCAATCCTAGTGTTAAACGAAATGGATAAACAAACTCAGCTCCTTCACTGTATAAGTACACAAGTAAAATCTACACTATGCAAAATAAGTGCAAAAGCTCAACAGATTTGAACACAATAGCAAGTCACCCAGTTTCGATGAAAATACAACCCTACAGTTCAGATTTAGGTGAAATAGCTCAAATACACCGAAGCGGCTATACCTATCAACCATTTTCAAATAAATTAAAGTTACGACGAACGGAAAGAGCTTAAACAACTCTCAACAACAGTGTATACAAGCTGAACAGAAGGCTACAGACAAGAAATTTAGAGCTCGGGAACCTTCTAAATGATGCCCAAGTTACACCCAAATGAAGTTTTCAGATCGAGCTCTTATAGAAAAACAAGCAAACCTAGATCTTAAAATCAATGCAATAATGTCGGTAAAATTTGACAACACATGACTCATAGCTTTCAGAGCACTAGAGATGATAGTCAATAAAGATAGAGTTATCAAGCCTCAGTTCATAAAAGGGGTACATCGAGCTAAGGAAAAAATGAGCTCAAACTCAAGCATGCTAACGAAAACTGAACTAGATTCCATACATTTTGAACAACAGAGTCTTCAATCACAAGAATAAAAAAGCATAGTACAAGAGTTTTCAGATATTTCTAGTTCAAAACTTCAAATGTCCAGGGTCAACTAAGAAAATAAGTAAGAATAAGATACAAAACCCACATTTCAGCTAGTTATTGCAAGTATAAACGAAATCAGTGAAGTTTTCAGAAGAAACACGAAGACTCAATCTGTCAAAAGCTTGAAAGTCATCAAATAATGGAGTTTGAAATGAGAAGAGGCTAAGCATATATAATACCGTTGATATAAAACTCAAAAGATTCAGAGAACTAAACCACAAAGAAAACCATGTAATATTCTAGCATTTTCAATAACAACGAAAGGAAAAGATAGAGGAAATCACTTACTCAAAAAAATGACAACTTTATAACCAAGAATAATCCATGCATGCTCGTTATCAAGCTAAATATCAAGTTCAAAAGGCACAACCAAGATCCTCAGGGAAAATAGCGGCCATGACCATAATGATCACACTCATAAAGCTTGAGGAAAAAAAACAATGAAAATACTAGATACAACGAGCTCAGAAGACTAATTTACAGAGCAACCGAGAGCTTGAAAGATTCTCCAATGGCAGCCTCATAATCTCACAAAGCTTGAAATAGAGTGAAAGCCATACAATGCATACGTTTAAAGTTGCAGAACCGAGTTTGAAGATCAACAATGGTGGTTTGTTAAAAATTTTCTAGGGCTTTGCCGCTCAGAAAGAGCAAGAAATGACCAAATGACGAACTTGGTAAGCTTTTTCAAAACCTAACTTCCACAAAGTTAGAGGTGAGCCAAAGAATCAATGGCTCGAGAGTTCTAAGTACAAATCAAATGATCAAAATACAAATCATCATGTTAACCAGGTTTGAATCATCAATGATCCAGATAATCAGGGTACATGAGATCAATGATCATGGAGCAATTGTAGGATCATTTAAAGCCCAATATTAATGCAAATACAGATGCTTAGAGATCAACAACGCGAGATCAACAGTTTCATCAGATCAATGGTCGTAAACCATTCACCAAATTCTGAAGTAAGTGTAAACCATGCCCAATGTCATCGACCATATTAAATGCAAGGTCAAAACCCTAACTGAGGGTATAAAAGATCAAAGGCTAAGGATCAATCAGAGCAGATTGACGAACTTCATCAAAAAGAGATAACTCGACCGTGACCCCAATCTTACCCAAGGTTAGCGAACGCCACCGAAAAATATTCCAAGGGGTGAGTCACCGTGGGAGGGGGCCAACCCACATCATTAAAAGAATCATTGCATTGACCTTGGTTAAGGTCCTAAACATATGCCAAAATGCCATAATACCGACAAAAAATTGCAATGCAATGATATCTAAAAAGGTGGTGGTATATAGTATGCAATGATATCCAAAAAGGTGGTCGAGTATATAATATGGCAATATTTAAAAAAATGACCCCATGTTTATTCTAAATCATAATATTATGCCAAGTCAACAAAGGAGGTCAAATCCAAATGAAGACAAGTGTTCACATCATAGGTGGTCCCCACAGTGGGAGTTTTAGAAAGTAGACAATAGCATTATGTGCACAAGTGCAATTCTTCATGTGACTACTAGAAGACAAACAGAGGTCAACATCAGAGTATAAGGAGCCCTTTTTGAGGCCTATTACCTTATTTTCCACAAAAATAAGAGTAGAATATTATTGCACATGTGCTCATAGTGGTCCCCACAATGGGTGATGTGGAATTGATCAAAAAAATTCTAAGTGTAAGAGACAAGGCATTATTTTTACTTGCAGGGAGATTAATTTTTTGCATGTAGGCGGTTTAAAATGCTATTTTTACAATTGCAAGTGGATCAAGTTGTAGATGCCACATCATCAGCTAGAAGACAAAAATTTCATGCATTGGAGAAGACTTTCTCATCAAGAAAAGTTTATTATTAGAAAAATTATTCACCCAACTTTATTAAAAATAGAATAGTCAACTGCAGTTTGACTGAGTTGTATTTTTGTAAATAAGGCTATTAATGCCTCATTGTATTAGCATGCTTTTTTTATTCCTTTATTTATTCAGGATAAAGGATAAAAATAGGATGCATGGGCGAGTACAATTTTAAGTCTATTTTTAGGAAGGGTGGGATGAATAATTTTTCTATATATTGTGTGCATTGGCAAAGCACAAAGGGGGACTTTTTGGACATATGAGTGCTGTAGCATATTTTGCCAGTTTTTCCCCTTTGAATGAGAGTTGATTTCTTCCTTTCCAATTATTTGCAGTGTCGTGTATACTTTATTATTTCTTGTGAATGTCAAATTCCCTAATTGATCATCTTACCTTGCTACAAATTTAGTTATTTCTACATAATATTAGTGTGCATGTTCATCTTAATAATATTTTTGTGAATTATTACCTCAATACATCAAGTGTTTTGCCTTAATATTCTACTAAAAACTATTGGTTTGTGCATCCAGAATCCATTCTCAGATATTTGTGCATGTACTCAGTCAAATCCCTCAACAAGTTTGGTGTATCACCCTAGTTTTTCAATTCATTTACAGTCATCTTTTTACCCTCAAACCCCCAAAAATTAGTTTAGGATACATCAAGAAGGAACCGGCCTTGATATCGGAGACTCACCTCAACAATAGGTATACCCAAAGACTTGAGGTGTTTCCATTGTATCTACAAAAGTGAGAGATCCAGAGAAAGCTTATAAAACTGCAGTCATCTCTCTACAGGGTACAATTTTGAGAGATAACAAAATCTATTCCAGTGGAGAGGATATCACGTTAATTTGGTATGGCTCAAGATGTGCCCCCAAAGCCATATATATGGTTGAGATCAATTAGGGAACCAAGGAGGGTTAGGGCCTGACCAAGGCCCACAACAGAACAACTAGCACCTCATGGTCTGGATGAGGTAGATGTTGTGATAGAGGTGATAGATGCAGATGATGCTAGTAGCATAGAGGAGTACCACATATGGTAGACAACACATCGATGGGTATTATTGTTCCAATTATTTGCAGGGAAAGCGGGGTTACCACATGTAGGAGGGGGAGGCAAGGGGGAAACATGTTAGGAATATATTTGTTTAGTGCTCCATTAATATGGATGATTGAATATTTACTTAGAGGTAAATATATGTGTGTAATGTAAATGTTAATGTGAGTTGTTTGATAAACAACTCATATAACAATTTTAGTTTGGTTGAGTTTTAACAACTCACGTATGTAGGAGTTGAGAGAGAGATTTGAGGGAGTATTGTTAAAACAACCTCCTTGAATATAGGAATTGTTTCTCCTATATCTATGTATGAGTTTTCTATTGAATAAGTGACAAGAACGAATCTATTTTTATGTGTAATATGTTGCTGCTCTTTCATATGGAATCAAAACATGCTTGTTGATCCTGAGAGAGAAGAGCAAAAACATGAGTGTGGTGTACGTATCTAGAGAAAAACATTTATAAGATGTAAGAGTAAATATGATGTAAAGTGTTGCTTAGAAAAGGTGTTAAAACCCAGGGCATGAGCTGCATCAAAGAGCGCATCTAGAGATCCTCATATTTATTTTGTAGACCTCGTGTGCATGCATATGCATGTAAATACTCAAAATTTTCCATGGTCTCCTCTAATTGGACACATATACATCAACAATTATTCATGTGTAAGTAGTTTTCTTGGTTATAAAACCATCTTGATTAGTGCATTCTAGTCCTCCTTCGATGCAGATCTGTAGCTTGCCACTTTTGACATTATGAGTTTCACACCTCTCGATCTCTCAACACAATCTCTTCCTACACATTGCGTTAAAATAATTCTCACTGTAGCAAATGTCATCTACACCTCTGCATTTATTTACAACCAGTGCATCTGTTCTAATTGGATTTACATCGATGCACTCGGCATATCTGCATGCATTGATAGTTCAGATTAATATTGCATTCTCATCTTGACCACGACGTATAATTTTGAGCCCAACTTCGTTCTTTCCACTCTCTTTTGTCTTCTCCCTCAGCGAACAAACCCATAAGTCCTCTAGAATCTCATAAATCTCGTAAATGAATTTGTTTGTATTGTGTATAGTCTTTAACATGTCTAGTCAATGTTTTTTAATATTTGTGTTAGGTGTTAGATCTTTATTAACGACCAATTTTTATTTTTTTAACAATCTATTTTGTGTTTTTTATTAAATTTTGTTAGTATTAAGAAGTTCTGTGTTAAGTTGTCAATTGTATCCAGACAAGTCTAAAGAGAGTCACTATTGTTTACGTTAAGTATCAAATTTTTGTATTAATAGTGCGACAGTTTATCGTCATCGTCATAGTCCTTCATTAAGACATCAATAATCATTAATATCTTTCATGCCAAAACTATATAATATTGTCAATTTCATATAAAGGTTACTCTATTGCATATAGTTTGTCTATTATCAAATTCATGTCATCATTTTTTATGATTTTCAGTGTCATTGTAAATTCAAAGTCAAAGTATTATTGTAAAATTTTCAAAAGTTGAGTCATTGTTAAAGTCTTAGAAATAAAAAAATTCCTTACAGATGCATTTTTCGATGTTACCCAATGTCTGAAAAATAAAATGTTTCACGTTGCGAGAGGGAAGAAAAGAATAATAAACAATGTGGAAATCATTGTGCAACATGATCATATTTTCTAAGTAAGAAACATATTTGATTGGAGGTCAGAGGCAATGGAGGAAGGAGGGTGATCAACACCTCTCACAGTCACCAACGACGAGATCGCATACAACATCGGTGACACCTTTCTATATATTGTTTCAGTTGTGTGGTGTTTGCAGAATAAATTGGTGTGTGGTTTCATTCCCCTGTTATGACTGAAATTAGGAGAGTGTGCATTTTGGAATCTGAGAACAGTTGTATATGAGGGCAGCCGAACTGGAGCAATGCTCTGACTATTGATATTCTTTGACCGTTGTACTTTTAACATCGATCAGACAGTGAAAGAGAATTCATTGGAAGTGAAAGTGGGAACTATTGAGTTTGTGTATGTAGGTGAATTAGTTGAAGTGTGATCATTCGATATGGGATTAACTGTGGTGAAACAAATTATTCATGTGGAGCAAGATACAAGCCAACAGTATGCAGATCTAAAAGTATGAAGAGGCATATGATTATGTTTCCAGTTTCTGAGATGCGGTTTCTCACCATGTTCTCACTAAGGGGGAATGTTAGAAATATATTTGATTAGTTCTCTATTAATATGGATGATTGAATATTTACTTAGAGGTAGATATATGTGTGTAATGTAAATGTCAATGTGAGTTGTTTGATAAACAACTCATATAACAATATTATTTTTTGTGAGTTTTAACAAATCACGTATGTAAGAGTTGAGAGAGAAATTTGATGGAGTATTATTAAAACAAACTCCTTGAATATAGGAATTGTTTCTCCTATATATATGTATGAGTTTTCTATTGAATAAGTGAAAAGAACGAATCAATTTTTTGTGTGTAATATGTTATTGCTCTTTCAAATCACATGCTCCCAACAATGTAGAAGCAAAGATAATTGAGCGTAAGTATCTATATATAGATATGTTATGTATGTTGTTATTGGGGTATGTTTTAGTAATGGGTTCCTAACATGGTGTGGTATCTATGTTGTAGGTGATGCGTATTTGTCCTTGATATTTGACACATCCATCTATACCTTGATGTTGGATGTTCTGACCGATATTCTAGGTGGAGACATACTTGAGCGAGTGGATGAGATCGCAGGAAAGCATGCCCATTTCTTTGAGCTAGTGGTCGTAACAACAACCACATGTATGGTATTGCTAGCCGAGAGGGATGAGGAATGCAAGGAGAATCAATGAGCCAGAGAGGAATTGGGTATTGGTCCCCTAGCGTCGGATGTATTTACTCGGTACGTGGATTTATAGGGAAAGTTCTCGAGTAGTACTGTTGGTATCTAGATTTAATCTCCTTCACAACTTGAACAAAGATCATGAATCTGCACAAGAAACTCAAGGATAGATAGATGTTTTATATGTCATTTGTAGCTAGGATCACACCTATCTACTTGTTTACATTCAAGAATTGAGGGAATGGATAACACCTTCATAAGGGTTTTGATCTAACCCTCACTATTTTAGATTGTGCCTATCAACCAAGGTAAGAGAACCTATATTGCAGCCCCTATATGGTAAGGAGATGGATGGTATCCTTGTATTTTGTGTATGATGTGGAGGAGGCTTTGTGAAAACATGATCAAATATCCATTATCCAAACTCAAAGGAGCTGTCACTACTAAATGATGGAAATGTTCTCAAAACAAAGCTAGAGCAGCTAAAGACATGATAAAACCCTGATCGGAGTTTGTGCATTTTTGTGAAAGGATTGAATTCTTTTTTGGTCGTCAAATAGGACTTTATGAAGAGCAAAAGTCGGGGACAAGAAGTCCCTCCTCTTTAATGGGAGAGGTTCCTTATTCGAGAAAAGAACCTATTTAAAACTATACAAAACATGATTTTCTCGGTTGAACTTGGATATTACGTAAAGTGTTTACTATAAAGATCATCAATTACAAAAGGACCGAGGAATGAGAGTATGAGAATGAGCAGTAAAGGCAACATGCAGAATTATAGATAACTGAGTAATTCTTTATGTATGCGAAGTTACAGTGAATTGAAACAAGATCATTTGCATCACATGAATAAGATGAAATTTAAAGACACAAAGTTTCGCAAATAACATCTGTCAGAACGCAATGGTTCATTAATCAAGGACACAAAGTTCCTTCTTGGTTGTGCAAGATCACCATGTATTGCAAAGTTGAAGAGTATGCAATCAGTGAGACTAACAAACTAGAAACAAATGATCTTCACAAAAATTAAACGAAAGCTCAGAGATAACGGAGATTAGATAGATAAAGAATGGAAAGCCCTTTTGTATTGATTTCTTTGTGATCTATTTACACTTTCAGAAAATATGCCGAGTTCTTCCTCCTTTTAGAATGGCGTAGAGAGGCCATTATATAACTTACAAATCAGTTACTCTTCGTAACCGCTTCTTTTAACCAAGAATAGTTAAGGACTGCCAACCGCAATACCTCAACTTTTTACAAAGAAAATAGAAAAAGAAAGGGAAGAAGAGAAAAGAATAAGGAGAGGAAGACAGGTGGTCAGTTACTGGGAGGGACCCACTGACTTCAAAATCCACTGCCTGAATTTCTTTAACGCCTCAGCTATGTCTCTGCCATGAGGGACTGACGTGTTGGCCGTAGACTGAGTCCAAAATCCAAGACACTTCTCCATCTCTTTATCAAACTCGACATGAGTATGATAATCTTTATTTGCTTCTTCAATGGCAGATTGAAGAGAGCAGATCTCCTTCATTTTCTCTTTGGAGATGGAGCTTTCCTTGAACAAATTATCTTTGACAAAAGCTCTGAATTGAGCTTTGATTTCTTGCAAGGAAAGGGGAACACCAGAAGTTTCATCCTGAAGATGACAATGTATGTCTTTGAAAGCAGAGACAACCAGTGTCTTGAAAGCTTCACCCTTCTGCCAGCTGTTCTTCAGTTCTCCCAAAGCCTCCTCCAAGACTTTGATCTTCCACTCCACGCTGTAAACCCAGGATTTTGACAGATTATCCTTTGCATCATCAAAAACCTTATTCGCAAGTAAGATGTTCTCATCTGTCTGTCCCATAAGGCGGAGGTCTACTATGCAACTGCTCCAGAGTTTGAGCTCTTTATCCATGATCCCAATAGTAGAGGAGAGCTTTTGTTGCAAATTGTTCACTTTTCCATGGAGATTGAAAGCTTCATCGATGAAGTTCAACCCTGCAACAAGCATATCATCCACCATGGCTTCCATAGCTCTGCCATAGATGGAATACTTGTGCATGTCTTTGATACTCTGTACTTCATCTTGGCTCAAAATTACAGGTGGTGGAAGAGTGGTCAACGGAGTAGGGTCCAAAACTTTGTCCTTAGACAAAAGAGACTTGATGAAACTTGTGAGAATTTGGGCCTGTTCTTCCAACTGCTCAATAGTTTGCTGCCCTTTCTCTACCCTCCCAATGACTCTTGTGACTATTTCTTGGAGGTTGTGAATCTCACCTTCAGGAGTAGACTCTCCCATTGGAATTCTCGAGAGCTCTAAGTCAGATGCCTACAAGTCCTGCTCTGACTTGTCCACTGTAGGTTTAGCAATCTCCAGAATTACTGACCTTGAGCATCAGACACTATTCTGGAGGTGGTTCTGGCTTTATTGGCACGAGAAGGAGTGGTGCCCAACAAGGCTGCGACAACATCAAAATTTGGCCCTGAGCTCCGAGAGGAAGATTTCCTCTTTCTACTGTCAACAAGAGGTTGAACCCATGCAAAAGAGGAAGAGGAAGAAGCAGGAGGGGCAAGAGGACCAAGAGACATAGAGCTCATGACGCTCAAGGTTTGCACAGTTGTGGTCTCAAGTTGAGATGTGAGTAGGGCGCTGGATACAATTGCTGCTGAAGAATCAATAGCACTTGGAAGTTCAGTGCTCTGGACTTCCTTATCTTTATCTGCTGGACCTTCAGGAGCATTTGTAGGGGCTGGCACTTCACTCTCTTCACTTTCACTAAGAACAATGATGTTCTCCGGTCCCATAGGCACTTCTACCTGCTTTCTTTGAGGATCATTTTCCACAGGCTCCTTCTTAACCTCCTTGAGTTTCTTCTGGTATACTTGAGTGGATGAAGAAGGAGTGGAAGCTGTAGGTCCTTGTATTGATGAGGCAGGTGGGGTTTGCACTGGTGTTTCTGACCTGGGAATCGATGCCTCTCTCCTTGGTGTTGAAACATCCTTGGAAGAGGATTCTCCTGAGTGCCTTCTGAGCTCTCGAACTTTCCTATCAAACCAAACCTTAGTCCTGACTAAGACTGGAGCAAGGATCTCAGCCAGATCATCTTTTTCTTTTCTGTTCCAATCCAAGTCCTCCAAGGGGGTGTGCTTGATCACACTGTCATACTCATATGAGTATAGATCAGAATTGTCATCCTGGAGTCCTTCAGGAACTTGGTACAAGCCAAGTTCTTGGATCAATTGCAGGGAGAACCTGCCACAATGCCTTCTCCTGGCCTCAAAATCATCCGCACAGTCAGCCCAAAGTAGTCTTTGGTATCCGCCTATGATGATATATTATCTTGATGTTTTACTCAATGAACTTCTTCAAGTTGAAGAAAGTTCTTGGCTTAAAGAAATGAATGGTGATAGGGACCGGGCTCTCTCTCTATGTTTTGTCGTCGAGGCCCAGTGGTTTTAACAAGTGTAATTTCCCAAAGAGATGGGAAAGTGCAAACCAGAAATCTTCTTGTCTCTGGCAGTTCTGTGTAATTTGTCTAATTGCCTGCATACTTCAATCAAAGCCATCTTATCATTGCAGAACATGGGAAGCCTCAGAGGGGTGCTCTCATAGCTGGCAAGCCTGATATAGGAGAATTTTCTGAATTGTATGAAATAAGCACCGTAGCGTGATATCAGATTCATGGCTTCATCAGAAAATCTCCTAGCAGTATCACCTTCGAGCAGCCTGACCACGTACATGGTGAAAGCATCATTTACCCTTCTGAAATTGTGATTGCGGTCTGCCTAGGGTGAAGCTGGGCGTGAGGCATATATAGGGTCATCCTTGTGAGCGTCAATGTAGGAAAAACCAAACCATTGCCGTGACGCTGCTAGGGTATACATCAGGTAAGAAGTCATGTAGAACTTCTTCGTTTGTTGTACATTGGACAGCTGCTCTGCCAAATTCATGCTGATGATCTCTACCCAGTTGATATTTTGCGTTCCCTTGCATACCATGCTGATGAGCAGGCACATCCAGAAGTGAAATTCGTTGGTAGAGGGCAAACCCATAACCTGAGCCAGTAGAATTATAAAGTCAGACAATTCTTCATTAAAATATGCCCGGAAAAGAGTTTTGGACAGGCAAGAGGCTCCCTTCTTAGGGTTCTTCAGCCAGGACTTCACCACCCGCGCCTTGTATTTGTCGTTGTCTTGATTGAACAGATCCTGTGCTTGATCACGAGAAACGACTATGGCATTATCCGTCTCTGGGATTCTCAAGCGGTACTAATGGCGGCTGGCGTCAGCTTGGTGATGAGTTCCCCGTGTATATTGGTTAATTCACTCAAATCAGGGTCGAAGTGAGCTCCGCACGAAAGCACAGTATCAACGCACTATCGAGATCGGGAAACCTCCAGCAAACGCCAAACCGCTATCGTGAATCATTTGTGCCATTGGTGTAGGGTTTGCATCTGCCACCCTCGCCCAAAAATCCCCGAAGTCAAGATGTCGAGCTTCACTGTCCCCAATATTGGGAACGATGATTCTAGTGGCGAAATTTGTTCCTGTCCCTGGAATTTGATCTTCATATTGATAGTAACAGAGCCGCAACCTAAACTCGGGAAGGAATTACAGAGAAAAGGGATACACGCGCAGGGAATTAGATTGCAAGGGTTCGAGCAAGGATAGCATGGAAACAATGTGAAAAATGCAAAGGGGGTTTGCTCGTTATATAGCCGTTTAGGAGAGAGAAAGGCCATGAATGCACATTTAATACATACCCACCAATTTAAATAAGCCGGATATTCGGGTAGAGCGGAAAAAACTAGCACGAATGGCACTTGGTTCATTAGGGACATGTGAGACGCGAATGCGCGAAACACGCGGCTCGGCCGATTCAGCAAAGCGGGAAAAGATGCACAAATGCCTTTTGGGACACGTAGGACATGAGTGCGTGAAGTACGCGATTTGGGTGGATCGGGCGAAAAGGTTACAATGGGTCTGGAAAAGTTTGGGACATTTGGGATGAAAGTGCGTGAAGTACGCGGTTCGGGTAATCGGCCGAAAATGGAACAACTTGCCTGATTAACTTTGGGACATTTGGGATGAAAAGTTCCGACGGGCCCAAAAATGGAACAACTTCGGGGAAATCGGCCGATCGGGGAAGCGCACACTTTGAACTTGGGATAGTTGAGACAAAAATGTCCAACAGGCCCGAAAAACACACAAAATGACCCAAAAATGCAGACTTTCTCAATTTCACGACTTCGGTATATTAGAGAAGATACTTAAACTCAAAATTTTGGAAATTCACTTCTTTAAGAGCAGGGAATTTTGAGTGGACAACAGCTTGGCTGGAGCTCGGGGATGACTTGGCATAAATTCAAGGAATGAGACAAGGCAAGAACTTAGGAAAACTCGGGAAGCGGCACCGGAAGGCCCTATTCATTGGGCCACGAGAGTCAAAAAAGCACCAATATAGAGGACAACACACCAAAACAAAAAGGAAAGAAAAGCAAAAATGTTGCATGAGAATATACAAGGGACTCCTAGTCACCTATGACTTGAACAACTTGAGATACGCCACTATAAGGAAGTGGGAGAGGAGAACCATCCATGTAATCAAGGTAGAAATAATTCTTACCAAAGAAAGTGTCCGATCTTGAAGGTCCGAGCCAAAGGGAATCAAACTTTCCATGGCTCGCCACAAGGTTCATGCCTTTTATCCCATAATAGACAAAGTGTCTCCAACTTGGAAATCTCGAACTCGGCTTTCTTATCAAACAGGACCTTTACCTTCTGCTGGTGAACAGATATCCTATCAGCAACCACCAATCTGTCCTCATTCAGTTTGTGCAGGTACATAATTCTCTTATCCAAAGCATCTCTGAAACTAGTATCTTCAATGGCCTTCATTAGGTGCAAGGCTGGCAGTTCCACTGTTACTGGCATTGAGCTTCTACCCCATATACCACTTGGAAAGGAGACATTCCAATAGCTCTCTTTGGTGTAATCCTATCTACCCAAAGAGCATCGTAGAGCTTCTTGTGCCAGTTTCGTTGAGACTCATTGACTAACTTCCTTATAATAGTCACCAGATTTTTGTTAGTGGATTCTGCTTGCCCATTTCCCTGAGGGTAATAATCTGAAGAATGAGCCAGGGAGATGCCATACCCGTAGCAGAAATCCATTATCTCAGTTGAAGAGAAATTTGAAGCATTATCTGTCACAATCTTGTTAGGTACACCATACCTTACTAAGATGTTCTCTTTGATGAAGCTGCACACCACTTCAGAAGTAGTGCTCTTAACTGGAATAGCTTCTACCCATTTGGTGAAATAATCCGTGGCAGTTAGTACATGAGTGTGACCAGCACTAGAAGCAGGATTAAGTGTACCAATGAAGTCCAAACCCCACTGTTGAAATGGTTCCTCAATCACAATCGGCTTGAGAGGCAAAGAAGCCAATTTAGGTCTTCCCACAAAGGTCGACAAGCCTCACATTTATCCACCCACTTGATGCATCTCTCGAACAAGGAAGGCCGATAATATCCTCCACGGAGTATCTTATGAGTCAGAATCGTTGATGAATAGTGCCCTTCACATGCCACGATCATGTGAAAAGCCGAGAGCAACTTTCTCGATGTTCCTTATCCACACACTTCAAAAATCTCCCATCTAACCCACGCTTGAACAAGGCGTTTTCCCCCAATACATATCAGACCGACCTCAATTTAACAGTCCTCTTTTCTTTGGCAGTTAAATGAGAGGGGCATTCCCCATAGGTGAGAAAATGGGCGATGTCAGCATACCATTCATCAACCGAGCTAAGAAAAAGAACGGTAGGAAGGTCAACTTTCTCCTCCAGCAACTCATGTTTAGCTCCTTCAGCAATGAGCTCACAAAGGCCTTTTCCACGAACCAGCTTGGTCGGTTTGATGTCAATGTCATACTCTTGGACCTTAGCAACCCAGTTCCCTCTCTTGGATCCAAATTCTTGCTGTGTGAGAATTGACTTAACAGTTGTATCTGGGACCAACACCATGGAATGAGAGTTGAGGATGTAAAAGCGAAACTGCTTGACAGCTTTAACCACTGCAAAAGCATGTTTCTCCATCATAGTGTATTTCAACTCATGATCTTTCAGAATATAGCTCATGAACGCAATTGGGAGCTCATGCTCGTTAGAGTCTTCTTGAGTCAAAACAGCAGCTAAGGTATTATCTGTGGCATAGCAATAGATAATAAAATCTTTCTTTGAAATCAGACAAAGCTAAAACAGGAGTTTTAGCGATAGCTCTCTTGATACCTTCAAAGGATCCCTTTCCTTCAGAAGACCAACCAAATGTTTGTTTCCCTTTCATCATCTGAGAAATATTCAAAGTTAACTCTGCAAAATCAGGGATGAATCTTCTTAAAAAATTGATCTTACCAAAGAAGGAGTGCACGCCCTTTTTGCTGGTTGGGAGAGGAATTTGCTGGATAGCTTGTACTCATTCAGGATCAATCTTAATACCATCTTTGGAGACAATGTGCCCTAATAGTTTTCCCTCTGTGACACAAAAGACAGATTTTTTAGGATTCAAAGAAATCCCATGCTCTCTGCATCTTAGCAGAACTGTCTCCAGGTGATCAAAATGATCCGCCCTTGTTTTAGAAAACACTGTCAAGTCGTCAAGGTATATGACAATACACTTCCCTTTCAAACTTCCAAAATCCAGATCCATAGCTCTCTAAAAAGTGGCACCAGCATTAATGAGCCCAAAAGGCATTCTCTTGTAAGCAAAGGTACCCCAAGGAGTAGTGAAAGTTGTTTTGTGTTGATCTGCAGTATCAACCTCTACCTGATTATATCCCGAGAATCCATCAAGCATAGATAACATTTCAGATCCTCAAGTATCGCTTGCAGACACTGATCCATCATAGGCAAAGGATAATTATCTTTCAAAGAAGCCTGATTCAGAGTTCCGAAATCAACACAGATGCGGATCTCACCATTTTTCTTCCTAACAGGCACAATATTTGCAATCCATGTTGAATGGTGAATGGGAAAAATGATTTTAGCCTTCAACAACTTCTGTATTTCCTGAAAGATGGTGTCAGCTATTTTGGGGTCAGTATTGCCTCTATTTCGCTTGAAAGGCTTAATTCCAAGCTTAAGAGGAATAGAGTGCTGCATATATTTTGGTTTGAAAGCTTTCAAATCTTCATAAGAATAAGCAAGAACATCCTTATACCTCTTTAAAAGATCAATTGCTTTTCTCCTCTCATCGGCTGTGCAACATTTTCCAATATTCACTAGCCTAGGATCAGTAGAACTCCCAATATTAATCTTGTCATGTTCAGCTGATTGCTGAGGTCCAGTGGAAGCTCTAGACTTCACATACCTGTCATGTTTATCAAATAGTTCCTCTAAACTCACCAACCCTTTAGGAATCTTGTTTCCTTTGAGATTGATGCATCCGTCCTGATCTGTTTCTTCTCCTTGGGCGACTGCTTTGTCAAAGGGCACACTTTCACGAGGTAGGTTGTCACTTCCTTCAAAATACAGCTGTTCGAAATTACCCTTGAGTTCCAGGAAGGAAAGCAAGTGTTGATCATCATTGAAAACTTGCCAGTTATTGGTATTATCAGGTACACTAGGCCGATGGACCATCTCAATGGTGAACTTATCCTGAGAGAAGTCAGGATGAGGAATCAGTAGTGACCCTGAGACTGCTAGTGAATCAGCCCTGCTATTCTTCTCCCTAGGTATTGCCTCAATGGAGAAAGCATCAAGAAATTCAATGGAATCCCAAACCTGGTTCCGGTAATGTTTCAACCTTCCATTTTTTACTTGAAAAAGGCTTCTGACTTGCTTTACAATCAATTCTGCATCACCACGAGCCAGAAGATTCTTTACACCTTATTCTTTGGCCACTCATAGTCAAGAATGAGAGCCTCATACTCTGCTATATTATTAGTATTTTGAACTGCAACTTAAATGAAAAAGGATGTAGGCTTCCTTCAGGTGACACCAGTAGGACACCAGCTCCAGAACCAGCTGAGGAACAACTTCTGTCAAACTCTAAAATCCAAACACCATTAGGATCTTTAGGTGACACTTTGGAGAGTTGGATTTCGTCAGGAGACATAATCATGTAGTTGCCATGACCCATATCCTCATAGAGGATTTGTGCTTTAGGATCATTCGTTTTCTGCACAATATACTCCTTGATCGCTTCTTAGGCAACAATTTCTTCATTTGTCCATTGACAGGTACGAGTGCATGTGACCAGTCCATTTGGATTTCTCCACCCACATCCTTACAGAAGTTCCTACTTAGCGAGATCCCGTATGAAGGAGGAATATCTACAACTAAGATGGTAGCCAAAACTCTCTTTTGTGCAAAAGCACAGTGCCAATTTGCCAGGCATCTTTAATTCTTCCGACCAGGCACTTCCTTTACCATCCATGGAGTAACAGATCCATAA
>CM031235.1:961456800-961554684 GCA_018340775.1 Taxus wallichiana var. yunnanensis
GATCTACTTGTTCACTCGCTAACTTAATTCGAGGACTTATCGATGTTTTCCTCGTTTCATTTCTCTATCAATATCAGCTCTAAGATATCTTATGCACAATTGACACAAATTAAACAAGGATCTAATGAGCATCTAGTTGACTATGTGTTTTATGATATAAGAATAATATAGCTAAGATGACCATTGTACTTGTTGATTCTCGACTTGCATGTTTTTTTTTTAATGTCTCTTACCTCCATTACAGAGAGAGTGTTATCTTTGATACCTCTCCATCTTTCGATCAATTATGACACACTCTCAAAATGTGTGAAGGAAAACTCTTATCTATGGACAAATTGAAATATCATGATAATGCTTCATCATCATTTTCTAATATATTTCAACCTAAATATACTTTCAAGACATCTCCTAAGGCCATCAAGAAGCAAAGGAAAATTTTAATATCATCTCTCCACTTGAAAGATTCAATAACCTTCAAAGCACACTTTTACTAGGTTAACATATGCACCTCGGTTTCTATTGCCACAACTTATTGAAAGCAATCTTATCACTCTTCCACCACCACTCAATCCCCTACCCCTCTACACCCCGTGGTCACAATTATGATAAAAATGCATGATGTGATTATCACCAATGCATTGGGCACTCTACTGATCGTTGTTTCAAACTTAAGCATATTATTCAAGATCTCATTGATAACAATGCACTAATCTCCTTAAGGCATCTAATTCTAAGTTGGTCGATGATAAGAAAAAATTAAAAAATATTTAATGACAATCTTCTGCAAGTATAACACACAAATTTGTGAATCTTTGGCCAATCATACATATCATGTTGTTCCTCCTCCTTCATCAGGGGCCATTTTAGTTCCTTGTTTCTTCTTGTTGACACATCACCACTAGTAATTTCATTCTCATATCATGATTATCATGCTACATTTACTTTTTTATTCCTTGCACATCAATACTTCTATCAAGGCTCATATGTTGTCAATAATACTATGATCTATCCATTGACTCCTACATATGTATGCTCTGTTGCAATTCTCTTAGCAATCAATTATCCATTGTCTAATGTCAAATTTCCATTCCCTAAATCTTTTGGCTATGTCAAGTTTCCCATCACAAAGTTGGACCTCTCACTATGCTTATGCCATTTGATGTCACATCTTTAATCAAAGGCTCGACATGATCTTACGCCTCCCCTCGGCTCCTCGTTGGAAAATCCATCCCTTTCATGAATCATTTTGTGCCTCAACTTCATTTACAATAATAAGCGGCTAGTCACTATCAAATGTGTTCCACCATGCACACCATTTCCACGAACCACTTTTGATCATACACCAATCATAACATATAGGCTTCCAATGAATCTCAAATATAAAGCTCCTTCTGTACCTAAGCTCTCCTATTCACACTTGACCTACATCACAAGCTTGTCATTCTCACTTGGTCTCTTAGTACACATCTTTGACCTTAGTCCCATATTCGGGAAACCCCTTAAAAGAGGTATTCAGCTCCTCCTTCACCACATAAGTCTCCTTCACGTGTACATACTTACTTTCCCACACCAACAATCATAGAACATTGTTACATGCCTTTATCTCCATGGATTCCGGGTGAATGTCCTCGCCCTTCACTATCGTCAAATAACCTTCCATCATTTACACACTTGGGGGCATCATATTTTCTTCCCCTTATTATCACAATCATTTTGCTCTAATTCTTATTACCATGTTGTGCCCTATGCCTCATCACTATTCCATTTACACACTTTCGTACCCTTTGATATATGTGTTTTATCATCATTACCCTATCATGCACTCTAGTTCCATGGTTCATACTCAATCGTTGAGGGTATAATTCATAAATGAACCTCACATTATTAACAATTTATGCTCTATGCTTCATGACACATGTTTACAACATCAATTATCATACACTCATTTCCCGATGATGCACTCTTGTTCTATGGTTCATTCTTGGTCAAGCCGAGGGTATTTTATAAATGAATCTCAATTCATGCACATCACGTTAGGGGCATCTTTGTCCCTATCACCTTCACATCTTACATACCATTCCATCACACTCATATAATTTCATATCTTTCTTACATCTATTTTTTCTAACTTATTCTATTTACATATTACACCTTGTTTTCCATGTTAGACGGATACTTAGTATGTCATTATCTTTATATATTTACATATGTGCGTATTAATTTGGTCTTTTGATGTGAATTCAGATCTCTTATAGGTCATTACATTATGCAATGATTTTTTTGCACTGTACCTTTTACCTCTAATCATAAATTATGAAAAATCAATCAAGACAGAGGCTTAGTATACTCCATTTTCTCCAAGTCCCTTCTGAGCTAGGGTTTATTTAGGGTTTCAAAGTAGCCTATATTCTTAACGATCGTTCATAACAACCAAATGATAAAACCACCTCGTTACTTTTGTAAAAATTATTAGTTCCATGTAAAAACATCTCTAAAATTTTCTAGGTCCCATGCATAACACAAAATCCACAACAAGCATTAGAAGGTCAACTTTTACCTCAAAATAAGATTTTAGAATACTCAGTTTTACCAAAAATGACATATCTTGCAATTCCTTCTTCCAAATGACATAAAATTTGTCATGAAGCATCATGAAAAATTATATCACTGTCCATACTCACCATCTAGCTCAAATATGCATGAAACTCTCTAACTAATCTCACTTACCTATGCAATCATGTTTGTTCTTCACCTTCTTGCTTCCCAAGGACCTCATACATGCATTGTACCTCTATGTATTGACCTAAAAATCATCATACACTTTCTATATCATGTCATAACACCTTTCCCATACGTGTATAAGACTAATTAACTCCAAAACTCAAGTAACCATACCATTACGCAAGCTCCAGCTAGGAATAAGCTAGAAATGACTACTTCACACCATAACAAAACATGAACCGACCTTTCTAACCTCATGCAGACACATGAAAACTATTGAAACAACATATAGACCATGCTTGACCTTGTGAAAACCTTCACTCAACTTTGGAGGACTCATGGTGTGACCATGAAGGCTAAACTAAGTTCCGAGAACAACATAAGACATCAGAAAATTTGGTCACTAGCAATGAAACTTCATGTTTGACCTTTATTTACACCTCATGAAGACTCACATGACCTCATGACACACTTTTCCATCAATGGACTTGACCTCAATGACAACACTAACCACGATAGCCAACACAAACATTAAATCAACAATTTACAACCCTTTGGAATGGAGAGGCCGTTCTAATTTATATCATTACAAATATGTCTCTTCGTCTACCCCCACATGACCTCTCACCTATCCCCATAACTTGTGACATTTCATATTCCTAGGAATTGAGTCATTTTTTATTATTGGAAAAAGGACTCTTGTAATGTTTAATTGAGGGTCACTTAAGTCAATAAGACAAAATAGAAAAAGTACATTCGAATCAAAATATGGAACATATAAAGAGAATAAGTAAGAGAGAAAGAGAGAGAAGGAAGGGTTGACCGATCCAATGAAGATGAAGATTTTTTCATGAAGAACCTCTCTATTTGAAGCGTGGTGACCACAATTTACCCCTTTTTAATTTGTATGAACACTTCATATTACTAAATGAGTGTTTGGGAACACTACTGTGAGACATTCTGATGTGAGGCCTGAGATGATTGTGTGCATCTCTCATGATGGTCCTTTCTTGATATCATAGAGAGAGTGAGGATGAATTTCTTTCTCCCTATGATTCCATAAATGACTCTAATGATCATGAGAGACAACTCCATAGTTCTCAAACCTCTTGATGTTTGTTCCTCACTTACTAAAATAGGCCTTCATCATGCAGGTGAAAGGGATGGCCCTTGAATGGAATTCTTGAGAAGTGGCCACCGGTTGGAATGATATGAGGAGATGGAAACATCCTTCCTTATCGAGCTAAGACAACACCACAAGGTCTTAGGTGATTGTTTAGGAACACTACCAAGTGGATAGAAGCAAATGGAACATAGTCTATTGCCCATTATTATGACTATAATACTCTAAACAATTATCATACCTTTTTACCTTCCCTGACTCTAGAGTACTCCTTGAATGAGATCAACTCATACACCTCTTGTTCACATATTTCTCATAGAAGTAGGTGACCTTTTCTTGATAATAATATAGATCCTGGATGGTACCTAATGGAATGAATGAGAATGAATTTCATGTTTTCATCTCCCACGCCGCATTTGAAATACTATAATTTCCACCATTTCTTACTTACAAAATGTGAGATTATTATCAAGCATGGATCAAGTGTTTAGAAATGATTCTCAAATTATGAATTTTTTTGACATCCATATTCATTCACAGGGGATTCTCACATCATACTCATGATGATCATCCCTGGATACTTGAACTTGAATGAATCTCTTAATGTTTTAGACCTCATGATGTTCCTTTCATGAATGACTTTGATCAAAATCACTTCCTCCTTGGTCACACCATGAGACAATTTCCCAACCTCGTGATGACATAAAAAAGCATCAATATAAGCAAAATTGGAGTTGTCACATGACTTTACGTATCGAAACCGGAAACTTTAAATTTTTAGTAGGTCCTAGCCAAGATTACTATTTTTCCCAATTTTGCATTGTTTTTACTTCATGATATTTATTTCTTGTCTTAGGGACCACGGGTGTCAATAATTTACTTCATCTAAAAATTTATATATTTTAGACATTCCCGCGATGAACACATTCTATTTTTAGTTAGTGCACCGTAGGTGTCATATTGCAACGAAAATGGTATTTAAATTATGGGTTTTATTTCGGGTTCCTTGCTCCAAGTTTTGGATGATTCCTTCATTTGGATGAGTGGGAAAATTATTTTTCATCATAAGGGGAAGAATGCTGAGAGAAAACTCATTCCTCCATATCTTGAACAATAGGCAATGTCATCCACGAATGAAATGGCTCTAGTAAAACTAGATGTTTCGAGGATTCTTTGCTTTGAGTTTTGGATGGTTTCACCCACTGAATATTTAAGAAAGTGAAAAAAATTCAAGGAGGGATGAATGGTGAGATAAAACTCAGTCCTAAATATCCATTAAAATCATCTAATTCATTTCACAAATATTATCTTGCGTGAAACTAGATTTTTCGAGGATCGTTTTCTCCAATTTTCAAGTGATTTCGCTCGTCAATCTTTGGGAGCCAAATAAGGGTCTCATTGTCCTTTTGCTGATATTTCATGGTAGAAATTAATGGAGGTTGTAACGTTTGACAGCATAAATTTCATCAAAGTGACCAAATAGGTTAGAAATATGAGCTCAATTTGTGTTCATATTCACACCTAGATCTTGTGCAATTTTCGGATAGAGAGCCATGCACAAAACTTGGTTTTCATGGCCATTGAAATTATAGAAAAGTGTGGTAGGAATATATGGTGTTTAAATGACACATTTTAAGTTTTACCAACAACAAAAATGGTGAAATATCAAACTATGCAAATCATATATAGAGTCATCATATGGTGTTCGGATAGAGATCCATGTGCAAAACTTAGTTTTCATGGCCATGGAAATCATAGAAAAATGTGGTAGGAATATATGGTGTTTAAATGAATAATTTGAAGTTTTACCAACAAAAAAATGGTGAAATATCAAACTATTCAAAAGGAACGACTTAAAAATGAGTTAACTTAAAATTTGTGCTTCCACGATAAGCTGCATATTGACCTACGGTTAATAGAAGCCAAGTTAAAATATAGTTTTGCACTGGGAAGCTTATTTTTCCCCTATATTCCCTTGGGATGATTTACAAGAGGGAAATAAAAGGATTTTTTTGAGCATGACAGTGATAAGTATCACAATCTGGTGGAATGTGCATGAGATGGGTTTAGTCGACTCAAGCTCCCATGGGGTTGAAAAATGGTGCATGAAGAACCTCGGAAGGAGCCTACTTATGGGTGCCATTTTATATCCCATATGTACCCTCGTAAAAAGGGAGAAGAGGGATAAAAACATGGTATTTGAGAAATATTATGACACTTGGCATCAATCGAGTAGGCTTAGAAAAAATGAGGTTAGCTAGATAATCACTTTTCAGTTGGAGAGGGTAACATGGGAGACCAGAGAGCGGGATTTCTCACGGGAACCATTTTTGTCCCCTCTATACCCTTGGGAAAGAGACATGAAGTACATAAATTTTTCCTTTGAGCAAGGATCTAACATGTGGCAATCAAAAATTTGGGTAACTATGGGATCAACACACTTTGCACTAGTGAAGACTTGAAAACCATGTTCCCTGAGCTTAGAAAGGTCTATTGACATGAAAATATATATTATTATGAATCCAAGATACCTTTTAAGATCAATGGAATATATTTAAGGACCTAATTCTTCTTAAAAATCCAAACAATAGCTTGTTTTACTTCAAGACAACGAGGCGTGCCTACGAAGTCCGAAATGTTTCTAGAAACTATCAAGTCTTGGATCAAGTATGATTATTCCACCATGTAGAGATTATTTTTAGCTTTCCCTTTTTTTTTTTTCCTTATAACTCTTTATAGATATCCCATAATCATCTGGAGAAATTTGTGTTCATACTTTGACCATTCATTCCTTACACCTAAAAACCCGCTTTTGCACTGCTTTGTTCCTAAACCACAAAATGTTCCCAAAATATTCTAAAATCACTTCCAACACCTTCTTTTATCTCCAATACCACCTCTTGATAATTATGATCTTTGGAAACTTCCGGAGGATTCACACATGCCCTAAAATGGCAGAATTGGCCTTTCTACGCCTATCAGAGAACTAGTCTTCAATTACACTTTACTTAATGAAAGAAATGACATTATTAAGTTACTTAAAACACTTACACATGTTTGTTAAACATATTATGAGGACCTGAAAGGTTGGTATGATCATGACACAAAATACAAACTGACCGGGAGAGGGGTTTAAGAGAATTTGGAGCATGCTTTCACATTTGGCTTAGTTATTAAAGCTCAAGTTTTGAATTTTTGGGCTTGCAAAAATGCATGAAAAATAGTTGGATCGACTTGAGAACATTGGACCATAAACGACAATAGATTACCTCATCTTTCTCTTGGGTGAGCATGTTGGACCACAAACATTTCCAGTAGTGTTTTCATTGATGTCAGGTGGCAATGATGACAAAAAGGGTTGATTGGTGAAGTGAAGAAGACAAGGAGATGAAGGTTGATTAGTAGTGTCTTATCGGTGGTAAATGAGAGGTAACAAATTGGTACAAGTCATGGAAAGGTAATGTGAGCATGGGATAAACCTAGTAATAGTGTCTACAACATGTGTGAGCAAAAATAAGGCTCAGTTTATCTCCTGGAGTCAAAATTCAAAAGTGCATAGAAAGTGGCTTTGAGAACATGCAATATTTACTAAGGTAAATGAGATTGGTTAGAGCTTCATAGGAAAACCCATGGCTAACCAACACATGAAATGTGTAGAGGATGTCTGTTAGGAAATAAGGGATAAAATATGCGAGAATAATCCCTCACGTAATCACAACATTAGAAACTAATATGTAGAAAATATTACAGATCTCAAATAAAAGTGCAGAATAAAATAACACAACACAAAGAGACTGTATTTAACGTGGTTCACCCAATTTAGGCTACGTCCAAGAATCACTTGCTCAGATTTTATTATGAGCCACCGCTCTCTCAATACAATACCCAAATCTGTTTGGAGCTATGCTCAACAAACTCTATAGAATTCACACCCGAATTCAAAACACATCTACAATGATACATAATCCCTACCATATTCTTAAAACCATATAAGTATACAACTAATTAAGTAGTTTTACAAATCTTTGGGTATCAAAACCATGGGCCAAAACCGTCCCATAAACCTATGGGTCAAGAATCCCACCCATATGAGAAAAGCACATTTCGAACCCCAAAGAGAAAACTGTGGAAAGTGTACAGTACTCTTAGTGTACAGTCTTCAACACTTTCTCACATGAAAATATGCTCCACAACCTAACAATATCCCACTTAGAGACTAATTTTCCTCTGAGCAAGCTTCTCAACCCTTCACTAGTTTCTGTGAAGACTAACCAAAGTTGAACACAACTTCAATTTTTCCCTTGTGACCACCTTGGTCATCATGTCTGCAGGATTCTGACTGGTATGAATCTTCTCCAGCTTCAACTTCTCTTCCTCCAAAGTTGTCCTGATGAAATGGTACCTTAACTGTATATGCTTCGTCCTAGAATGGAAAGCAGAGTTCTTAGCTAGGTGTATAGCACTTTGACTATCACTATGCAGCTTTCCTTCCTCTTACTTATGCCCAACTCCTCAAGTAATTGTTGTAACCAAATCATTTCTTTGCTTGCCTCTGTGGCAGCAACATACTCATCCTCTATGGTTGACAAAGCCATCGCCACGTAGTCATGAAATCCAGCTCACTTTGTTGTCCTACACCGTAGTGTAAACATAACTGTCGTGCTCCTCCTATTGTCTACATCTCCAGCCTATATCTCGAATCTAAAACCACACAAAGTGGTGTATGCGATCCAATGTAACACAAAACTATCCCCATGGTCCCTCTCAAATACCGAAGGATCCACTTTACTACACGATAGTGATCTCTACCGGATCACTCATAAATCTACTTACCGCTCCCATTGCATGAGTAATATCGGCACGGTGCACACTATGGCATACATCAAACTGTCAACCACCGATGAGTAAGGTACCTTAGACATCTGGTTTCTCTCTGCTCTGTCTGTTTGGGACACTGCTCCTTTGATAACTTGAAATGGCACTCACAAAGGAGTCCCAACCGGTTTAGCATCCTGCATATTAAACCTCTCCAAGACCTTCTTAATGTACTTTTGTATATATTGTGTGCACTACAAAGGCACAAGGAGGACTTTTGGACACAGGAGTGATGAAGCATATTTTTTCTAGTTTTTCCTTGAATGAGAACCAGTTATTGCCTTTCCAATTATTTGCATTGGTGTGTATATTTCCATTAATTCTTGTGAATGTTAATTCCCTAATTAATTATACTACCTTGCTACAAATTTGGTGTTTTCTATACATTCTTAGTGTGCATGTTAGTTATTGTGTTATCATGAGTTATTCCCTCAACACACAAGTGTTTTCCTTAGGATCAAACTAAAACCCATTGGTTCGTTCTTTCGTAATTTGTTCTCAATTTTATTGTGCATGTACTCAATCAAATCCCTCAATCAATTTGGTGTATCACCCCATTTAAATTCAATTAAAACAATATTTTTACCCTCAAAACCCCCAAAAATAGTTTAGGATACATCAATAAGGAACCAACATTGATATTGGAGACTCACCTCAACAATAGGTATACCCACAGACATGAGGTGTTTCCATTGTATCTACGGAAGTGAGAGATAAGGAAAGCTTATAACCCCTACCGCCATCTCTCAACAAGGGTGCACTTCTGAGAGATAACATTTCTTTCTAAACTTAAGGTGTCTTTTGTGAGACTCTCTTCTCTCTTCATCCAACTCCACAATCTGATTAATCCTTGCTTCGTAGGGATTCACCACTTCATCCTCAAGCAATTATATGAAATGATAAGAGGAAAACCGCATATGTAGGGGGAAAAAGAGCTTAGAATCCATAAACCAATTCAAATGGAATCTTTCTAGTATCCCTTTTGGCAGTAATTCTATCTGCCCATAAAGAAAATTTCAACTACTCACCCCACTTTCTTTTATTAATCTCCAATGTCCTCCTAATTATCTTGAGTAGATTCTTATTGCTCGATTCAGCTTGACCATTCCCTTGTGGATTGTAATTGGATGCATATGTTAGACTAATTCCATATTCTTGGCACATAGTCACCAATGGTTGGCCCTAAAACTCATGGCATTATCAACAACTATTTTTGCAGGCACTCCAAACCTATAGATTATATGATTCAAGATGAAATCCATGACTATTTGGTGAGTTTCCTTTTTGGTGGGGATGGCTTCAACCCACTTGGTGAAATAATATGTGGCTACTAGTATCCATTTGTGCCCTGCACTTGAGGGATCTAAGATCTCTCCAATAAATTTCATGCCCCATTGTTTGAAAGGAGCTTCTATTGACACTTTGGTTGTAGGGTAGAGCACCTAAAGATTTCATCCTTCCTGAAAACCTTTGACAACTTTCACATTTCTTGACCAATAAGGCTGCATCTTTGAAAAGTGTGGGCCACCAAGTAACTTGCCCTCAAGATCTTATGAGCAGTCACTCTTCCAGCAAAGTGGCCCCCACTCACTCCCCATGGAATTCTGTAATAAGTTTGGGAGCTTCTTCCTCTGTGATACATCTCAAAAGGACCCCCTTAGGATTCTTCCAAGCCAACCCATAATCAGTTATGATATATTTTTGGGAGGCTAATTTGAGTGTTCTTCTTTGATTTTTGTCCAAATGGCCAAGACACTCCAAATTCTTGAGGTAAAATATTATGTCCTTATACCATGTGGAATTGATTACTTTTTCTAGGACATCCATAGTTCCTCCTCAATCTCATTAATTTGCATTACCTGTAGGTTACTCTCTACCATCAATCTTGCAAGGCCTAGACCTCTAACTAGCTTGGTTATCTCTGTATATCTATATCATACTCTTGTAACTTGTTCACCCAATGACACCTTTTCTAGAAATTTCCATCTCTGATAAGATGTCCTTGACCATAGTGTGGGGAACATATGCTACAATCTTGGAGCTCAAGATGTAAGGCCTAAAAAAATTATTTTCTCTAACCAAAGTAAAAGATTTCTTTTCCATGATGGTATACTTTAGTTCAGCCCCTGCAAGGATTTATTGAAAAAGGTGATAGGACTTTCATTTCCTTCCTCATCCTTTTGTAATAATACAGATGCAATGGTGTTTTCAGATGCAAAGGAGAATATCTGAAAATCCTTCTTATAATCTAGGGCTACCAACATTGGGGAATTCTTTAACACTTCTTTTATTCCAGTGAAAGCTTGGAGGGCTCCTTCTTCCCATTGAATAATCTGGTCTTTCTTTAACATGTTTGTAATGGGGATAGTCATTTCAGAAAAATTAGAAATGAATCTCCTGATGAAATTTATTTGACCAAAGAAGGACTGAATTCCTTTCTTATTTTTTTAGGACAGGGACCTTACCGATTTCTTCCACCCTCTCGGATCAATCATGACCCCTTCCTTTGATACAATGTGCCCCAATAAATTTGCCTTTTGAACACCAAAATGGAACTTTTTAGGATTCAATGAGATGCCATATTATCTACATCTTATCAACATGGCTCAAATGATCACTTATTTGTTTAGAGAACATTGTCACATCATCTTGATAAACTGCAATAAAATCATTGATGTAGCCTAAGAATGCAACATCCATGGCTCTTTGGAATGTAGCCCTAACATTCATCAGACCAAATGACATTCTTACATAGACATAAGTACCCCAAGGAGTGGTAAAAGTAGTTTTAATTCTTTTTGATTGCTTCACAACTACCTGGTTGTACCCTGAGAATCCATCCAATGTAGAAAGCAATTTTGACCCAGTGACCAATTGTAGCATGTTATCCATATTAGGCAATGGATAATTGTCTTTGATTGAGGCCTTATTCAAATTTCTAAAATCTACACACAACCTTATATCTCCATTTTTCTTTCTTACTAGCACTAAATTTGCCACCCATGAAGAATATCTTGTGGGCTATATTATCCCTCCATCCCTTAAATTTTTAATTCTTCCTGCATCTTGAGGGAGAGAAGTGGATTGATAGGCCTTTGTTTCTACCTAAATGGTTTAGCATTGGGTTCTAAAGGTATTTCATGTTGAAATAAATCTTCCTTATATGCTTTCAATTATGAGTAAGACCATGCTAAGAAATCCTGATATTTCTTCAACAATTCAACATAAGATAACTTTTCCCTTTACTCAAATTACTTCCTATCCAAAATTTTATGGGCTTCTCTTTAGTTCCCATATTATGTTCTTCCACATCCCTTGAAGATGAAATATGTTTGTGAACCACCCTATCTATATTATCAAAGTTGGACTCTAAAGCCACCAACCCTCTGGGGATTGTGTTTGTTTTCAATTGGATTATGTCCTTTACAAATAGGGCCTCTTCCCCATCGCATATCTGTAACCATTGGCTCCAAATCAATGCAATGATCAGTAAATTCTCTTTCATTCTACAAAAACCTCTAAACCTAGGCATCATCATCAAATACTTGCCAATGTTTCACATTATCAAGAATAGATGGTCTTTTCAACACTTCAATATCATAATCACAATAAGGAGAAACAATGTAGTTTTCAAACCTAGATCTAAGCATGCCAACCTATCTCGCTGTAGCATTAAGAGTTATGTCATGATACAATATGTTAAAGGAGTCAAACATTTCAATAAAATCCCACACCGCATGCTTATACTATTTCATTCTTTGATTTTTGTGGCATATAGTTTTCTCACTTGTTTGACTACTAATTATGAGTCTCCTTTAACAATTATATCCCTTATACCATATCTCCATGCAATCCTTAAACCCAAAAGTAGTGCCTCATACTCAACAATATTATTTTTGCACTCAAATTTCAATTTGAAGGAAAAATTAAAAATTTCTTGGCTTGGAGATATAAGTACAACTCCAACCCCATTTCCCATATTAGAGCAAACTCCCTCAAACATCAAGGTCAAGAGACACCAAATTGTTATAGGAATTTACTCTTATTAATACTATGTTCTTCAAAATCTGCATACCCAACAAAATTATTAACATCGACATCTATATACAGAACTTCATAAGTAGCATTATTAGGATCTTCAATAAAATGCAACATCTTTTCTCCCCATATAACTTGAAAAGATTCCCTTCTACTGGTATGGTGGCGTATGAAATATCTAATTGCAGACTTCCTCCTACACTAACAACCCACTTCC
Source organism: Taxus wallichiana var. yunnanensis (assembly GCA_018340775.1). Lineage (NCBI taxonomy): Eukaryota > Viridiplantae > Streptophyta > Pinopsida > Cupressales > Taxaceae > Taxus > Taxus wallichiana. The sequence continues at coordinate 961,469,775 of CM031235.1, forward strand.
TTGACAAAAACATACCCCATTTTGCAGGATAGTCAACAATAACCAAATTCATGGTTAAATACTTACTAGGGTAAGTTGTTAATTGCACCACAAAACCGTTCACATACCCAATCACTGGTATGTCTCTTAAATCCATGACAGTGCACTTTCCAAAGGTTGTTGTTACTTTGATATCCAACTCATTCATGACCTCAAGGGGCATCACATTACATGAAGCTCCTAAATCAAACATGCAATTATGAACAAGTTTGTTGTTAATAATCAAAGTAGTATAGAAGGGATCAACATCAAGTTGGGACTCAACAAGGAAAGTGCCTAGATATAATTCAGGGGATTCCCCAAAATTTTCTAATGTTTGCAAAACTTCCAATTCTTTACTAATAGGAGGAATATCAAGATTGTTAACATCTTTTCCGGGATCACTATCTCCTTCTTAAATCCCAAGTGATGCACCAAAATTAGCAGGAACTTGAAAAGGTCCTAACTTGTGCTCTAGGTGTCTGTTTGAGTCTATTTTTTTAAACCCCCTGTTTTGACAAGACAAACACACTAATAAACTAGCTTGTTTAAAGCACATTTCAACACATTTTTGGGCCCGAATTCCACCATCTGAGGGCCAAAAATTAGGATTTAATTTGTAACTCAAGTTTTTCCTATTTTAGGGCATTAGTTAATTTTAGTCTCTTAAATGCATAGTGAGTTAGAAACTTGGGAATTCATCTAATTTAGGCATGTACACAATGTGTGGCAATTTCTGTGCCTGTACGAATAAGCATGTGGACTTACTAAGAATAGCAGGTTTTGGCAAACTACTAAAAATAGTAAATCCTACCCCTAGAGTAGATTTAGTCAAAGATATTTAGATTTTAGTGGATAAGTCAAGTTGGGAGTTGTTTTCTTATTTATCAAGCATTGTAATTTATGGTTGAATAATGAAGAAGGAGATCTATTTTCTTTTGGAGTTCATATTATTTGCAGTATATCGAGTTTGTTTAGAATTTGGCTACATTACCAAGTACTCAAATGCTCTTCTCCTATGCTCAGGGATCCTAAGTAAATCAATGATGGGTAAAATGACCTTGATCGGCTCAAAATTTGAGCCATATCACAGGGGGTATACTTGGGTAAGGTTGTACTGAGAGGTAGGGTGATTGCCTTTTCTTGTGGTATGAGGTTTTCATGGCTTGGGCAGGGTTACTGGGTTTATTGGCATTAGCTGGACTTTTGGTTGGCACATCTTTCTTGGGGGATCCTTTGGGATATTAGTGAGGAGGGGATTCTTTGGTTTGGGTTGTGGCCCTCCCATTTTAATAGTCTTGTTTCTTAGATTATATTCTTTCTCTGGGCCACCACTACATTCATTAATAATTGTCTATCCTCCTCAGAAGGAATTCCACCATCATATTTCTTAATCATCAATGCCCTTAAATATTAAAAATCATGATTGGGAAATTCAAAATCCTAGACCATATCAACTTCAAGATTACTAGTAGAAGGAAGAGGAGATACCCAGTTTATGCAGTCCTAAAAACATTCCACAATCCTGGCACTCAACAATTCGGTAGAAGTAGCTCCTTGTTGTGGACTGTCAGGGCATTCCATCATGCACACATTACCAAAAGTAGCATCATCATCAACCTCTTCACTTTCTTCATTAAGATCACATGGGGAATGTGGTAAGAAACATTTATCACACCACTCAATAACATGATTTTCTTCTATCATAGAAACTCTAGTAGTTAAAGGATCAAGGACCAATTTTTTTTCTCTTAGTTGTTGTTTATTTCCTAATCCCATGGGCCCTTTACCTCTCTCATCGATCTATGATCACCCCTAGGATGATTTCCAATTCTATTTTGACCTTGATTTCGTTTTGGCCCTGAGAACTTTGTCCTATCCCTTTCTCTGCTCTAGCAAGTTTATAAGAGATTTCTTTTACTGCTCCTACTAAAGTTTTAACAACTTCCTCTAGATCAATTCCCTTGCTTGGTTGAGGCTTTTCAAGGTTAACTAACTTAATACCCTCCCTTTAGGGGCTTTCCTACTACCTTGATATTATTTTCTATTTGTACTGCCATGTAGAAAGTTTGTCTCAAAGTCTCGAGGTTTTTATCTCTCAAATAGTATGTTGTTTTCTTGTCAAAGGCATCACAATACTTTATCATGCATGACTCATCACTTGACCTCAATGTCATTGGAAATCTAGTCAGGGTTTTGTTAAATCTAGTGTTGAAGTCTTAGACTAGTTCGTTGGGGTTATTCTTGATATTTTCAAATTCCGAGAGGAGAAACCTAGGATCAGTCTTGTCCCCATATTGTAATCTAAAAGAATTTTTCATCTTAGCCCATGAATCAATGGAATTATTTGGTAAGGCTTTATACCAATCATGGGCATCCTCTTCTAAAGTGTGAATGAACAATTTGACATACACATCTTCATGTTCAATCTCAAAATCCTCCATGATATTAACAAAAAGTCTGAGGTGTTGGTCACCAGTAATAACATTATTTCCTTGAAATTTAGGAAATTTGTTCCTCACTTCTTATGGAACTGCATTAGGATAACCCACCATACCGTGAAAGTATGGGCTCATTTTTTTTTACAACAAATGGAGCCCTAGGTGGAGGATGAGCCATATTATTCTAAGGAGGTGTCCCAACATGAGGGTTAAAATGGTATAGGACAAGATATCTTTGAGGTAATGGTGTATGATCCTCAAAGTACTAGTCCTTTAATGATTTAGTTTCACAAAAACTCTATTACTTCTAAGTGACAAATGGGGAGATGAGGAATACCCTTATTAGTTACAAATGAAGGCCCCTCACAAGTTGGAGTATATAAATTCGTGCAGGGACTACTTGATCTAGAACTGTCTAAGGAGCTATAATAATCCTCTATCAAAGGCTGATCACTTTCAACCACATGCACTACTTTCTCTTCTGATCTTTGATCTCCCAATGCTCTCCAGACTTGTTTCTTAGTTGGATTTGTCCTTCCTAGCTCTGGAAATAATTTTCTAGCAGGATTTGTCTTGAAGAAGGACCTTCTTCCTTCCATCTTTATAGATCTTGATGATAATTTTCAATTATTGAAGCTTGAGGAACTGGTATTTACCATAAATTCTAAACAACGTGGAGTCGCCACTAAGGTCTTGTACCTTAGATGTGTAAATCATTGTAAATGACTTGTCAATCTGAACCTTAATGATCAATTTTAACAAAGCTTGACAAATATCAACATCCTTTGTCAATATTTACCCCTAACCAAGCAAATTTAATGGAAAGCTTGCTTAAACTAGGAAAATATTAAGAAAATAACTTCTGATTAAGCCCATTTTTTACAAATCTCAACAAAGGATGATGTCTAGATCATGTATTTGCATCTAAACATATTCAATACATTACTAGAGATTGATGTTTCTTAGTATTTGTAGAAATACTCCCCAAAAATGGTGCCACGAGGGTGTTGGTACCCAAATCAGTCCCACCTTGTAAGCCAAGCAACATCAATAGGCTAAGTAGGATGCTTAGAGAAAGACAGACTAAGATTTGAGTCATTTTGTAGCTGAGGATGGATTTGGTAGTCTCTTTTTACTTGGACTTGGGGAATGTTGGATAACACCTCACTAAGGGTATGACCTACCCTGCTACTTTAGGTTCTTCCTGAAACTAGGGTGAGAGGACCCATTTTGTAACCTGTATTTGTGAAAACGGTGGATAGAACAACAATATTTGGACTCCTTTTCTCAGGGAAGTGAAAAATAACCTCAAGAAGACATGGTCAATACAAAATTATCTAACTCTCATGAGTTGTCACACTAGAAAATGCAGATATCTTCTAAATAAGGCTTAGGTTACTAAAGACAATCATAATTCCAACTTTCTCTTGCATACTTTGGATAAAGGGTGGACAAATTTAACAAATCTCCATAGTATTTATGTATAAATAGTGCAAGAAGGGGTAATTCAAGTGGATCGATGGTTATTGGTTGTAATTTTGATGTATTGTTGGGAATTTAAGTAGGATAAATTTGATTATACAAAAAACCTCAAATGAACCTTACAAATACTATAGACAATTGTTCTTGATGTAAAATATGGATCACATAGTCTAAAGCATTCCTTCAACTAGAAGGTTTGTATTCATGGAAGCCCAAGAACACAAGATTTCACACAAACTTTGAGAATTCAAACACAAAATCTCATGACAAAATCTCAACAAAATACTAACAATCTCTGATCAAATACATTCCAGATACACTCAGAACTGACAAAGATCTTAGATCAAACAAATACAAATTGATTTTAAAACCGTTTACCACATTATGAAGGAAATCTCCATCAATCATGCAATTACAGTTACCAAATTGTCACTATTTTAACTAAGGATTTATGTAATTCAGAGAGATTAATTAGCATAATATTGCAACAGTAAATGTAGACAATCGATTCAAAACAATTCATCTTGAACAAAGTAACAATGCTCGTGAGACTACACATGAATTGATTCAAGAAACACCAATTCTTCAATAAGGGGACACAACAACTATGACCTCAATATTTTCCAATGACTGTACAATGTAATCATCTTGGTGAGAAGGCTTGGGAACAAATGAATAGCAGTTTGGATATCTCAAATTGGTTTAGTTTTAGCTAGTACAAACAGGTTCTCTCCTTTTTTCTCTAAAGCTTAGAAAATTTTAAACCCCCATTTATGCGAGAGTATTCTCATTGCATTTATACATTTTCAATCACTCACTCACTTTTCATTTCCCCCCAAAAGCATGAATATCCAAAGAATATTCTTCTTCACAACATACAATTTAATATGTTATCTTATGTTGTCAGGTGGAGGAATTATGAGTTACTCTCATTTTTCAAATCTTTTACATATGATTGGGATGCTATGTCATTCCTTTTTGCATTTGTTTAATCATTTATCCCTTTTAGTGGGAAAATAAACCCCCTTTTGATAGATTTTTAGGTGCCTCCATATGGCTTGATGTGACATGTAAATCCCTTTCACCTTTTGAGGATCAATCTCAAACAACACACACTCATGTTCGTGTCTTTCTAGGCTGAATAATTTTCCATAAATTGTGTCACATCAGTCCAAATATATTTTGTTTGCACAATGCCAATCTCTTTCAGATTTATTTCCTTCATGTGAGCTGAGTGAAAAATCCTTCTTCATTTGATGGCAATGATTTCATCTAGTTCAACTTGTTTGTACCATTTTCATTATAAATTCAGCTTCACTTCTTCATTGGTATACATCCTCCTTCCATTTTTAGACTTGAAAAGCTACTACAAGGATTTTTGTTGGTGTAATGGCAAGAGTAGTTGTGGAAACTAGTTTGAAAGAAATATCCTCAGAAGATTTAAATCAAATCTTCGATCTAATTGGCCCAAATGAAGCATTTGTCAGGGATTTGTTTGAAATTGTAGACCCAGGGGATAATAAAGGGCCCTTGACATATCGGGAGGTTCGGCTTTCCCTCCTCTTGAGATTGATTAAGATCAACCTCGTTTTCTCAGCTTTCCAGCAGACGATGTACTATCATCTCTTCCGTTGGGAGCACCAAAAATCTCCATAAGAGTTGAATAAATTTGGATTGAGAGGAGGCCTACTGTGAGGATGGCTGGATACAAGTGTCCCTTTCTATGCAATGAAGGGTTTGTGTTGAAAGAGGTTCCCAAGGAGTCTTACGTACTTTATGATAAGACTTCAATTGATACAATTGCTCGCCATTTCTCACAAAGTAGAAGAATGGAGCAACGAATCATTTCTCTGGAATAAGGTCGATTAAAACCTATGCCACCTCATAAATCCACAGTACCAACACCATCATCAAGAAGAAAGAGGGGGAATCAAGATCTCAACCCCCAATTGTCATTTTGGATGAAGAAGAAGCAGAGCCTTCATCTCCTCAATGTTCCAAGACATCCATTTCTACTACTAAGGAAGGTAAGGGCAAGTCTCCTCTCCAACCTTCCATTCATCCAATGTAGTGGGATCCTTGATGGAGCAAACATTATCAGGACCTTTTCTGTTCCTCTGCCAAGAGAGCTTACACCTTTTACAAGGAGGCACCTGGGGTGAGTCTAGTTTGAAATCCCTTATTCCACCAGTTTCCTGGGTTGTAATAATTACTCTCTCAGCCACTCAAAATTATCCTTCTCAACTTATTCTTGATCAATCCACTTCTTAGAAGTAAAAAGGGAAGACGACATTTCCCTACTGGTGGTTTAGATCTTCTGGACTGGGTATCATCTTACCAGAAGAAGATAGAGCTGAGGAATATCATGGATGGCCCTAAGATGACTGTTGAATCGTTGATGGATATGGGGATGTCTCAAAATTTGGCTAGGTCATTTATATTTTCTCAATCAGCTAAAGGATCAAAGGAGTTTATCCCGAGGAAGAATAATTTCTTAAATAGAATTCCTCCATTTACAGGAGATTTTAAAATAGAAGTAGGGGATGACTAAACGCTTTTATTCTCTTAGTTTCCTTTTTTGATATAATTTTTGAGAATGTATATATCTTTCATGGGCAGGGGCCCCTATAGAATCCCCATTTTTATTTTTTTCACAACATAGAAAACTCAAACTATTACATCAATACACATGCTTGATAATGGATTTACAATTCTATCAAATCCATATAAAAGTCTAATGTATCACATCAAATTACATTCATGTCTAAGAGTGAAAATTTCAAAGTGATATTCAATTTTCATGAAATAAGAGTAATGATTAAAATAGGATGAGAGAATAATTCAAAGAAAACAATCCTAAGCTTGCTTATCAGTCTTCTTATCCACATCTCCATCTTCTATCATATGGGATTGTATGGTGTTGAAAATCAAGGTATTCCTATTCAAAGCATCCCCACATTGGTCCATCATTTGTTTGTATTCTCGTGGTTTTCACTATAACTCTGCAATTCCTCTAATCTCGTATTAATGGTGTCCATGGTTTTGTCAACCCACCACTTTTTTGTCTTCATCTTCTCCCTGACTTCATTCAAAACCCCAACCCTAATTTTAGCCAAGTCTTCAATTGCATGCCTTAGGACCCGAGATCGCATTCAATCAATCTGCAAAACATCAAGTCCTCTTCTTCTTGTTTGGTCCTTTTGACGGTGGTAGCCGCTTTGTATGACACATGGAGACCTCACGTAACTTTGGGCTTCTCTTTTTCTCTCTCTTTTGAATCTGCACTTGGGTGACATGTGGAGGCCCATGAGCTCTTCTTCTTTATCTTGAATTTTCAACCCACTTGGGCTACCTTTCCGCACTTTAGCCACGTGGTCGATTCTCACTTCTTGAAGGCCCTCGATTCTTTGTACCTTCTCCAAAATGCGCAAAGGGACACATGGACACCTTCTGTGTCCAGTTCCAAACTTAGAAAAAAATTGTCATGCAAACTACAAAAGAACATTGAAGGAAAAAAGGGGATGTGATGACAAAAATGGTGGGAATCGGAGATATTTTTGCTCTTTGCACTTCATTAGCTTATCATCAAAATTACAACATTGGCCCGATTCATGGTCAATTTTTCATAGGTATTTTTAGGGGCAACATGACTATTATGTTCCCGACCAAAAAAAGAGGATTCACACCCTAAACATAAGGTTTTCATTCACATTCAATATGATTATATATTTCAAGCATACGTTCTTACATGGACGAAACAGTCAGAGAATTTTTTTGAAGGCATATACCAGACAAAGGGTGAGATCAAATCAAGCACTAACACAGTCTATAGTCTACGTCATGAAACTGAAGCTCAAACTAACCAAGCAACCACCCTACCCAAGATTCAATATAGGAACTTAATGTTCCCACACATTCATGCATTCTTGCAAATGAATGAAGGTTACAAGGAATGGGTACATGCTTGTGGGTTCATAGGACTAGTTAACATGTCGCAGTTTGAGACATATCATTATAACATTCTGAACTACCTCCTCTCATCATTCGATACATAATAAAAAAATTTCTGTGACTTTTCTAGATGAACGTACATTCAAGTTCAGTGTTGATCCTGTTGATATCCATCAATTGATAGTCCTTCGTTTTAAAGACTCAGATTCTGCCATTGTAACAACCAAAACAACTATGACTGAAGATGATAAGATTTTCCTCGAATCTTATTACAATTTACATGTTGATGGTATGTGTAAACATGTTTTAATTTGTAACATTTTAATTTTGATATAAAATGTGGTTAATTCAACATCTAATGACTTTTTTTGCAGAAAATGTCAACAAATCTAGAAGAGTACATACGCAAGGAGCTGCACATAGTTTTCTTGCTGCCATGATATCTTTTTTTTAAGCTGGAATTGTTTTGTAGGGTTGGAAAATAGATATTCCCCATTGGGCTATTTCCTACATTCTCACAACGATCCGAAAGAAAAGATTTTATTAGTGCACATGTTGAATAAGATAAAAGATGATATTGCAAATGTTGTAGTTGCTAAAAAACTAGTTGTTTATACCACTATCTCCTTGGTCTTTATTTCAAGGCATATTATAATTTAAAAGGTGAACCAATTCCCACTTGTATGAATGACACGATGAAGCGATTGTCAATTCCATTTCAAGAGCAACTAGTTAATAGTCTATATTTTGATATTAGTAAGGTTATTGTCTTGATTATTCACTTATGTTACAAATTACATATGGATGTTACTAACATTATGTACTTATGTTTCCATCTTTACCTTATGCAAAAATTATTTTGGAGGCCCTTCCACAAAAAAACAGCAACAAGAGGAAGAGGCCAACAACATGCCGAGGCGTCAGGAGATTCCCAGTCCGACATGGAAGCTCACTCATCACCTAACCCTCAATCGTTTGCATTAGTAAAATGTCGAGAGACGTAATACCCTTAACATTAAATATTGGTTTTTTTACATTTTACCATTTAGTATTTACCATTTACCATTTACCATTTTGATTTAACATGTTGTAGGGACTTTGGACTATCCTCCACTTTTACAACAAGCATCACCCACTCACTCAGTTCAGTTGCATTCATCAGTTGATGTTCAATCGCAACAAGTGCAACACCCTGCTCCACCATTCCTATCACCCATAGGTCCAACACAATCATTTCAAACTCAAACACGGCTAGTACATGTTTCCTATCAACAAGGTATACATTTTTTCTTTTGTAATTTTTAATAATTTTTTATATAAGTTTGTAAGGATTTTGTTCTTGGACTTGACAATGCATTCAAGTTCATTGTTGTCTATTCAAACAATTCCACCTCCTCCACCAATACCACCATTTTGATTCAAAGTTCCAAAAAGAGGTAAAAAGGCCACTGAAAAATGCATGATGCCACTTCCAGACCTTGGCGGGACATTGAACATTCCTTTTGAATTTCCTAATATATCTTTCGGTGGCTTGCCCTGAACAACAGACAAATCAATTTTAAATAAAATAAATTTAGATGAATATTTTTTGGGCAATCATAGAAATGACCCAACAGGTTTTTGGACACATGCAATATGATTCGGGGCCCACAAGTATATTTCCATTTCGATGTACTTTATTTAACATTGATACATATCAATTTCTTGTCACTTTTTAATTTTTATCACATCCAATTTTAATATGAATTTATTTTATCACAAATAGGATCAGGGCACACAATGGCAACAAGAGGCAACATAGAAACCTCAAGCCTCACGTCCCCATCCTCTCCATCGGCATCATCCTCTTTGGATAGTGACCATTGATATCATTTTCTTTGGATAGCTTGATTGGTTATGATTGTGAAGCCCATGTCAAAGAGTTTATTATGCCTCATATAAGTCAGCTCATACAATGGGAGCGAAGGGATAAAATTTTAATCAAAGAGATAAAGAATCATTTTGATAACCATAGCCAAAGGTATAGTTTATATGCTACAGTCCAAAATCAACTGCTAAGATAGATGCCTTACTCAACCAAGCACAAGGTGGGACTGTCACATATAACAATAGTTATCAAGACAATGTTTTAGATAAAGTTTTGAATAAATTAGAAAATATTAATGTTGAAGCCCAGGCATATTTCAAAAAATGGTCAAAGGACAAAGATTTGGTGGAAATTGCAAATGTGCTAAAAGAGATAGATTTGTTGTAAGTATTATCAATTTGAAATCATATTTTTATTACTTTCTAATTTTAGTAATATGTTTTAATTGAGTTTAATGTTTTTTTGCAGTTGAAATATGAAAACTTAAAAACTCAAGCAAAGGTTTTCTACGTTCACTTGGAAATAGCTAAGAAAATTTTATCCTTAGCAATGCAGCTTAAACAAACTATTGTTTTGGTTAACAAGAAAAACAATACTCTTAAGTGGACTATTAAAGAGAATGGCATGGATGCAAAGATTTTGTTCAAGGCAAAGGTAGTTGCAGATCATTCTTTGTTATCCCATGCAGATGCTTCAAAGAAAGATAAAATAATTGTAAAGAATTTAAACATTGTTGCAGAGGATCTTGTTAGTTATGGAATTCTTGAAGCAAAGAATAGAGGAGCGCCAACCATTGGGAAAAGTGGCACAAAAGTCACTACAAAAACTGAAAAGGAAAGTTCCAGTGGGTGTGGGAAGTTGTTAATGTTTGAGCATATAGTACAAGTGTAAATGTATTTGTTGAAAAGTGTTTACAAAACTTGAAACTTGAAAATTTTGGAAGTTTGAATCTTGAAACTTGAATATTTGTTTAATTTGAAGAATGTTTAAAGTTGAATATATGTTGCAATGGTTCTAATTTTCATGGAATCTCATTTTTACACGTATTATGTTGCAATATAGAATTTATATTTCTATATATTATATATATAGAAATTCTATATTGTGAAATATACTGATATCAAAATATGTGTGGAATGTATTTGCTTTAATGTTGAAAGTTTAATTATTTACAATGCGATGTTTTTGGTGGAATATCAATTTTTTATTTGTAATTTATTTGACTACCTCATTTCACATGACCTGAGTACCTTCAATATTTCATGCAAAGGTTTTATTCCACTTAATACAACAAAATCTTCTTCTTTCTACTTGTAAAATTTGAACTCTGTAATACAGGTTTCTTCACATTACCTATGTAACCCTTCTTAAAATCCTTAGGAAGAATCACATAACATTTTTTCCTTAGGAAGTCAAAAGAATCACCTCTGTGTAGTGTGTGCACATTGCAATGGTTATGGAATCTCATTTTTGTCACGTATTATGTTGTAATATAGAATTTATATTTTATTATATATATATATATATATATATATATATATATATATATATATATATATATATATATATATATATATATATATATATATATATATATATATATATATATATATATATATATATATATATATATATATATATATATATATATGTATGTATATATATATATACATATATATATATATATATATATATATATATATATATATATATATATATATATATATATGTATATATATATATATATATATATATATATATATATATATATATATATATATATATACATATATATATATATATATATACATATATACATATATATATATATATATATATATATATATATATATATATATATATATATATATATATATATATATATATATATATATGTATATATGTATGTATATATATATATATATATATATATGTATATATATATATATATATATATGTATATATATATGTATATATATATACATATATATGTATGTATATATATGTATGTATACATATATATATATACATATATATATACATGTATATATACATATATATATACATGTATATACATACATATATACATGTATATACATACATATATATACATGTATATATATACATATATACTTTTCATATATATATATACATATATATATATATATATATATATATATACATATATATACATATTCTAGATTGTGAAATGTACTAATATCAAAATATGTATGGAGTGCATTTTCTTTAATGTTGAAAGTTTAATTATTTAAAATGCGATGTTTTTGATGGAATATCAATTTTTTACACGTAATTTAATTGACTACCTCATTTCACATGACTTGAGTACCTTCAATATTTCATGTAATGATTCTCTTCCACTTAATACAACAAAATCTTCTTCTCTCTACTTGTAAAATTTGAACTTTGTAACAGGTTTCTTCACATTACCTATGTAACCCTTCTTAAAATCCTTAGGAAGAATCACATAACAATTTTTCCTTAGGAAGTCCGAAGAATCACCTCTGTGTAGTGCATGCACATTGCAATGGTTATGGAATCTCATTTTTTTCATGTATTATGTTGCAATATGGAATTTATATTTTATATATATATATATATATATATATATATATAAATTCTAGATTGTGAATTGTACTGATATCAAAATATGTATGGAATGCATTTTCTTTAATGTTGAAAGTTTAATTATTTACAATGTGATGTTTTTGATGGAATATCAATTTTTACACGTAATTTAATTGACTACCTCATTTCACATGACCTGAGTACCTTCAATATTTCATGTAATGATTCTCTTCCACTTAATACAACAAAATATTCTTCTCTCTACTTGTAAAATTTGAACTCGTAACATGTTTCTTCACATTACCTATAATTACGATATTTAAAAATAGTATTCCAAAAAAACATGTCACAAACACTACATCAAAGCAGTTTGAAAATACCAAAATAAATTAAACAAGATTATTATAACTCCAGGTATGATAGGGTTTAATGTACCTCTAGTCTTCTAGATGGGTGATAATGTATATGGGCACAAAATGAGAAATCCTCCTTAACAATGAGCTAGATGACCTTCAAATCCAGAGACTCAATACGAAAAATGGATTAGTATATAAATGGGTGGGTTTTCTGATAATGTAAGTCCCAAGAAGTGAGAGCTTCCGAGGATGGATGTCAACCCACATTTTCGATAAAGAAAAATATGAATTATTGATTGATTGGTTGAAGCAAGTAATAGAAAATGAAATGTAATGAAGATAAAGTAAAATGCATATCTGATCTAAAAAATTAAATCAAACTAGAACTTGTGCATGGCAATGGCAACATAAGTTTCAAGAATGTAATGCCCAATTGATGACGACTGGTGCAGATCAATAGGAAGTCTAGAACAATAACAAAATATGCAGATCTGAAGGCCTTACAAATTAGTATTCCAAAAATGCATGTCACAAACACAACATCAAATCAGTTTGAAAATACCAAAATACCAATTAAATAAAACAAAATTATTATAAATAATTGTATTTAAATAAATGTAAATATATATACCTGTAACATCTTAAATGATAACTAGAGCTGAAACAATCCATTTTCAATAGCCTCCTCATAGTCAATATTTACATCTACAGAATTAGAGGATGCACCAAATCCAGTCACATTACAATTGTATTACATCTAACTATAAACAATTATATTTGAATCTATTACTATGAAATTGAATACATAACAAAATTTAAAATGTCAGGTGACAAACAATAAATGTAAGGTCAAGGTGATACCTATTATCTATAAGTGTTAAAGATGAAACAATCCATTTTCAATAGCTTCTTCATAGTCAATATTCACATTTGTAGAGTTTGAGGATGCACCAATTCTAGTCTCACCATTGAGAATATTTGTACTTGTAGTTGTATTATTTACACCTCTTCTTTCACCAAGGGAATTCCAATGTGTAATTTCTCTATCAAAAGGAAATGTGTCCAAGGGGTAGTGCGAAACATACAACCTCATGCAACTTTCTAGATTATTATCCAACCTATTTCTCAGTTTTGATTTTATAGAAGATAAAGCACTAAAAACCCCTTCGACCTCCAAAAATCTTGAAATAATTGTTTGGCACAACTCATATAATCAAAAATATTCACTGATGTCTTCTCTGTAACACACTACTTTGGTAGATTTTTCGCAAAGCCTTGTAATAGCACCACTCTCATGAGGTTCATTTAAAAATGATACTAGCTAACCATTGTCATTGCAGAATCAGATGATTGAGACTTTATTAAGTCAATATTTAGTATACCTTTTATTTCGATACCATTGACCTCTGACGTCTTGGTGAAATGATCCATTATTGTACCCATGGATTTATGAAAAAACTTACTTACAAAATCTGCACGACCACCTTCAAGTATTCCAAAATTTAGATTCATCACACCCATAGCTTCAATAATTTTATCTTTACTTGAAACATTCTCTTATTTTGGATGCTAAGGATTGTGCAATTTTTTAAAGTTTTATTCATGTATATCAATTGTAACAGAATCAAATAGAACATATGTAACATGAACTTCTTCTCTTTCGATCCTGTAATATCTTGACGTTTTTGCAAAATGTGTAGTGTTATCTCCTCCCATAAACATTGATAGAAATGTGATCATGGATATTAAATCACAAATAATTACTACGATTCTTAAGATCCAATAAAAGTTTATAATTATCGAAAAACAGTGTATCAAAACCTGTCTTGTGACAAGTACAAGACATCAAGATTTTGTCATACCCACTTTCTCACCATATAAAATCAACAATATAGTGATCTCTCTTGTGCATGTTTCATCAATGTATTGATATCCTTCAACATTGGAAGAATGTCAACCAATATAAGCAATGTTTCTAGATCCATTAAATAGAACATCAAATCCTTAGTCTTCTCAACATCATGACGATATTTGTTCATGAAACCAACCAACGATGGATATTCCTCATGAATTCTCGCATATGCAGTTCATACAAAGAAATCAACCTTGTATCAACATCCTTTAGTATTTTTTTCCATCTATAATTCTAATTACAAATTTTTGAAACTCAAGAAATCTCTTTGGACTGCTTGACATATAGGCATGCATTTCTCTGATAAGGTCTTCTACTTTTACAATGTTTTCAAAGTTGCTAACTATTTTATATGCTACATTCATTATTGTGAGCCATACAATGAATTGCAAGCATATAAGGAGTTATTGTTGCTTGTAATCGAACACTCAACCTAGTTTGATGACCTTGTATGAATGATGCACCATTTGCACCAACTTTGTAGCAATTTCATAATCAGTCATGTCAACAATATCTTTTAAATGAGAAACAACTATTTTATATAGGTTTTTGACATTACAATTTTCAACCATTTTCAACTATTTTATAGAGAGATAAACTTTTCATTTTTACACTCTCTTTCAAATCTTCCTTCTCAATCATTGCAAGGCACTTAACCATTTACCATGTATTGTTTTTGACCAATGAGACTGAGGAACATTGTGCATTCCATTATATTGGTCTAAAGCTTTGAAATCAATGAAATCTGAAATTGGTATTCCCTTCTTAAGGATGTGGAATATAATAGAGAATTGTATGATTTTAGCATGCAAATTTGATTGATTCATCTTACCAATTTGTGATGTGATTGTTCTACCCTTTTCCATGAGATGTTTGTGTCTTTTCTACTCAACTTCATACTCTCTAATGCATATTTAAAATGCATACATTTTTTTTCATATTTCCATCTCTGTGTTTTTATTTTTGGCCATCCTCTCATTGTACAATCACATATTGTTTTCCACTATGTTTTTTAATTGTGTTCGTCTTTAGTTGCATTTTTTGTTGCTTTCTCAATTTACAAGTACATATTGTACATGAACATTTATATGGGATATCTTCTAAATTCGTTGGTTGTACAGGTTCGATAAAAGGAAATTTGGTAGGCCACTCGAACTTATATGTCCTCCCAAGTGTCCATGTATTCATTTTTGCTTTCAAAGTTCTACTTTTACGAGTAGAATTTTGAGGAATATCATGATCATTTGGTTTCCTCTTTCGTGAACAAGAATTTTCATTTGATTTTGGTGTTACATTTTGCTGAGTATTTGTATTTGAGATATCTTGATGCACTCTGGCTCACCTGTATAGGAATATCTTCAATCTCTAGCATGTTGTCATCATAGGTATCGTTTGGTTGATATTTTTTTGAAGTCGTGTCCACTTCAATAAAGCATTCGACACATTCTATACTCTGATTGATTCCAGTGGCATCTATATGGGTGTTGGTGGTAGTTAGGGTAATTACATTGTAAATGGACGGTTCCTTCTAATTATTCTATAACCGTCTTCTATTCCTATTTATTTCTCCCATTCGTGGGTGTTTAATATATATATAATGCAAATTATATGATTATTCATCTTGTTGGTTATGATGTAAAGCGCTTCATTGGCTCATTGTTCTCTTGTCCCTTTCCTCTACTGCAAACATTGGTATCAGAGCCAATATCAATCCAAGGCGTGTAGCAGTCAGTGTTGGAGAGGCCACCAACTCAGAAGTGAGGTAGTAGGAGTTGGTTTCAATGTAGCCGCCATAGGAGAAACCTATACAACCATCCATCGTGAAGTTCTGCAGCATTAAAGGAAATGCAAGAAAGAGCGTGGAACAACGAAACCCAAACAAGGTAACGTGAACGGTAGGATCGGAACCTGTGTGAGTAAGACAAATCTTATTACAACCGCTTTTTGTTTTATCTTTCCTCGCAGTGAAGAAACTAGTCTATAAAGTTACAATGACGTTTCAATCAAAGCCAAATGCCTGCAGTCTTTAAGAGAGGACGTTGAGTAGTGGTTTACCCTAGAACATCAGTTGGTTTCTAAAAGAGGTATGTATAGGTGAGTAGGCATTTATTGAAGGACTCGAGACATCAACATAATTATCTATTCGGAATGAGGAGGAATACAAACATGCTGCAAACAGTGGCTTGAAAATTGCTCTTGATTTGTGTGAATCAATCAAGGTGAAGCGATCTGGTAGGAGCAATGACGTGAGACGGTGAAAACACTATCTATTTCTTTGCAAAGTAATTATTTGTCATGTCATTGTGTACAATTCAAGGTTAGAGAAGGAAAGTGGTCATTGTCACGAGATGAATAGGTTTTCAGCTTTGCGTGTCAACATTTATACCAAATATGCGCAATTACAGTATACAAGCAAAGTGTTTGACATAATGTTTGAAAGAGTTGTTGTCCATAAGTGTCTTAATGAGCCACTAGATCTCTTTCGTCGAATGCAATTGGAGAATTTGAAGCCCGATTATGTTGCTATGAAGAGCATGTTGTGTGGATACACTCTCATTGGAGCATTCGTTTGACAAAGATGAAAGAAACTACCGATACCGATAAGAATGCTTTTGTCTTTGCCTCTCGTATTGTGAAGTAAGTTGCACTACATGGAAGGAGGATGGAGGATAACGGAGGTGGAGGAAATCCAGTGACCTCTTTGCAAGTCATGGCGGACGAGGTCCCAAAGATATATTTTGGCGAATAAGGTATTGAGGACCAAATTCCTCAATTTTTGGCTTGTTTATTTCAATTTCAGTTTTGTGTCGTGTTCCTGTTGTTTTGTTGTTCAATAAAGTACAGATGATATGAAATTTCCTATGTGGGACCTCCTAACTGAAGAGCATCGTGGGGAACAAAAAGCACTAAAAGCAGCGCATGGTACTCGCCCTGGGTTCGTGGTAATCCTATAAAACCACCGAGGTATCATCCTCTTAGGTTCGTGGTACGCCTATAAAACCACCAAGGTAAAATCCTCTTGGTTCATGGTAATCCTGTAAAACCACCGAGGTGAACAATCGGAAAGTGTTCCTGTCCCTCTAGGTTTCTGGTCAACCTTAGAAAAAAACCATGTGAGACCATGTAGGCACATGCTCGTGTGAAGACCCTCTTTGTAGTGTTCTCATTAAGGGGGCACTCTCTATCTAGAAATTTATGTTTGTACGAACAATGTAATAAGGGGGGGAATGTTAGCGTAATTACATTGTAAATGGACGGTTCCTTCTAACTGTTCTGTAACCGTCTTCTATTACTATTTATTTCTCCCATTCGTGGGTGTTTAATATATAAAAAGCAAATTATATGATTATTCATCCTGTTGGTTATGATGTAAAGCGGTTCATTGGCTCATTGTTCTCTTGTCCCTTTCCCCTACTGCAAACAGTAGTTGTATCGGTAGCAACAGAGTTTCCAAATAACTTGAACAATGACTTTTCATATTTTTTTGTTACCTTTCAGGTTTTCTAAGCATTAACAACTTCTGTTACTCTGAACGAAGAACACTTGACTTGCATCACTCAACCTTTGTTAGGCGTCACAAAGCCTCTCTTACCACGCATTAGTAACCCCTCTTGTCATTGGTTTGTAACCCTCTCTTATCGCACGTCAGCAAACCTCTCTTGTCGCGCATCAAAAACCCTTTCTTGTTGCACGTCAACAACCCTTTCTTTCCACATGTCAACAACACTCTCTTGTCACCCGTCTGTAATCCTCTCTTGTCACACGTCAGTGACACTTTATTTTCATGCATCTGCAATAACCATTCTGATCCACACTTTTTCTGCTGGTACTTTACAAGTTCATGCTACTTGATTATTATTCAGACGGTACCTAAATAAGTTAGCAGTAAGTTACTAGTATACTACCCAGAAAATTACTTAAGTTTATATAGATTAATTTTCAATGGTAGGAAAAGCTTACTGCTAAAAAAATTTTACTGGAAATTTTAGGTGAACAGTACACTAACCTGCTCCAAAAAATTCACCTTTTCAAATTTTCCTAAAATTGAATATTCGCCACTAAAAACTCCCTGTATCCATCATGTCAACATCCTTCTCTAGCATCGAAGAAGCTCATAATGTCATGTTACATTGCCTAGGCACCTGAATAAGCTTGCAAGAGCAAGCAATCCTCACTTAATCTCATTGTACCAACATAAACACATCCGAACCAATATTTCAAAATTAGGTCATCATCATATGAATCTAACACACCATCTAATTTGTCATTAATGTGGTTTTGCATCAATGAAAACACCTAATAAGAGAACATGCCAACATGTGGTTCTTGCACCATTTAACTATCATGAGTGGAAAATCAAAATGCAAATCATTTTTAGGAGAAATGGTTTACACCATATCACAATGGGTCATGAAACTGAATCAACATCATATGCAACTAAAGTTAAGTGGTTTAACAAATTTGAAGAGGCCTACAGTCTAATAGGTTTGTCTATATCTCCTTATTCAATATTTCACATTGAATCTTCTAGTAAACCCAGTGATGTCTGACCACATTAGAATGAATTTATGGTAAGTAGGATGCAATGAAGGGTCATGTATTTGAGAATGAGATCATCAATTATAGTCTGGATAGATTTGACACTCTATAAGAATTATTCACAAAATTCAAATCACTCAGATTGTAGTTCAAATAATGTGGGATAGAAAATAGAGATGAACAAACGATTCTTTCTATTCTTTCTAATTTGGGTCCTTAATTTTGTTTCCAATTTCCATTCCATTAGGAGTTCCCTTTGAGTCACCTGGAAATTTATTTAGAATTTTATTCTTCATCCTTCACTAGGGAGGAAGATAAGATCATACATATGGGTACTTTGAAGTCTTTTAAGGCACATTCCCTATTTTCTAGATAGGAAAATTACAAGGCTTTGAACAACAAGGTGAATAAATAGAACAAACATGATAATGAGAAAATGAAGGATCCAAAACTTTCCTCTAAGTCCTCTTGTTCTAAAGCCAAACCAAAGAATGTGAGGGTCGAATTCGCTTATTATAAAAAACCTAGACATGATGAACATACATATGCTTAGAAATAAATTCATCACTTGAATCACATTCTAGAGAAGAATAATATCAGGGTTCTCAATTCAAACACAAAGCACTAGTTCAGAAGTCCACAAAGGAAAAAGATAACAATAAAGGGAAAGCTTGGGCTAAAGAAGTTATAGCAATCACTTCTCACCATACCACATTGGTTCTTGACTCAGGTGCTTCACACCCCATGGCTTCCTCACAAGTTGCACTCACTTCCTTAGAGAAATAATCTACACCAACTATTTTGATGGGGATTACACTTGTCTTTGGAGTATCTAGGAGAGGGTATATTAAAACAGGTGATGGGATATTTTAGGATGTTCTATTTGTACCTTCATTGTCAACTAATCTCATATCATTATATCAGATCACATACCATGATTTAGGAAAATGAGATGAGTTCACTCCAAAATCTATGGTTATCAGGAAGTTACATAATGATTCCATAGTGGTAGTAGGGAGAACATCTCACTAGTCCTAGGTTTATCATTGCTCACACTTTGATGATGAATCCTACATAGATGATGTGATCCCGTCAAGTTTGACTTCTAACACATCACTTCAGACACATTATACTCACTGGTTATTGATGACAATTCTAAGGATTTAGATTCACTTGGTCATTATCATGTTAATTCTTCTTCTAGTGCATATGATGAGAGTATTAATGACGAGGATTCAAATTTCAATCTAAATGATGATATCAGTGATGGGGGCTCACCTACTTCCTCTCATAGTCATGTATTAAAGGTTGATTACACACATCATGTCCTTCCTCACCTCTCGCTCAATTGTGCATTCGAAGTTGATGAATCTCCTCCATATTCCCATCTTTATGTCCGCTTGTTCATGTCTCATAGAATTCTTGACCACTTTACTTACGAAATTATGACTTCTAGTCCAATTTGGATTTGACAAACAACAGGATGTAGAAGATTTGGTTATTGATCCATTAGATGAGAGACGATAACTATCACGGGTATGTGATGTTCCACATGATAATTTTGTCTCTTCCTTCAATCCATATTAATATATCAATGCAACATCGACATTCCTAATTGGGGTTCGAGTCTTGAGTGAATCTCCTCTTGATAGTAGGATTTTGCATCTATGGGATTTATTTGGAGTTTATGAGGCCCCATCTTATTTGGGGGCTTCCCAACCTCTCTTCTTCACTTCTTCTCTCTTTATTTATAGAGGGTAGTTATTTATGTTTTTAGGGGCATATTTACTTGAGGGAGATGTTCCTTACACTTCATTTTTCTCTTTTGGCCCAATTACTCCTACATGCTTTCTCCTTTTCTTCACATTATGAGGGATTTCATCTATACTTGGGTGCCCCATTAGGCCTTGTATTTGAGACCCATTTATTTTACCTACCTAAGCTACACATAAGGTGGGGTGTTAATGTAGGTTTTTAATTCCATTTCATGGTTTTTCTTACACATGTATTTAACTTTCTTAGGTCTCAAAGAGATAGATGGGAGTTACACTTCTTCACCCTTTTAGGTGCCCATTACATTTCCTTATTTCCTATATATACGCCTCTTGTAAATCTATTTTTCAATGCATTCAATATGCAAGTTAATATTTTGGCTCATGTTGGGTTCCTCTCTTACTACTTTACTCACTTTGTGAGCTCATTTTTTTTATCAATGCTCGATCTTGGACCACATTCTCGAAAGAACAAATTCAACATGAAAGAGATACAAATAATAAGGGGTATTGAAATTTTCATAGAAAAACGGGGACATATAATATATGGTAATATAATGGGTATGTTATAATAGGAATAATGTATTAGGAAGGGGTATTAATAATTAAATATTGAGAATTATAATTTGAGATAGGGGTATTATTCAACATCATGTGAACGAACATGATATGCCACAATTTTACTTATTGAATCCCCTATGGTCCTAAGATTACTCAACATATGATTTCATGCCATGAAAACATATATTCTGCTTTGTAATGTTGGAAAATTTTAATTATTCATTGTAACTAATTACTGCACTTGCGCGGTGTATTGGCGACATCGATAGGGAGGTGTTGAAGACATTAATGTTAAGGTCACATATGGACCATGTGTCACTATTTCTTACAGTCACAACATCGTCTATTTAATGCAATGTTTGTTGAACATCCAATTTGTCTTAAAATTTACCAACTTGAAAAACCTTATTTTTTTGGTTTTACAACTTTCTGGCATTACTACACTCACATTATTATGTGTTTTAATAATGTAAGTGTGGAAGGAAAATGAAAAAATTGTGAACACACATGAAAACATGGTAAAAACATTGTGCATAATAGGGGAAAGGATCCAAATGACCGTGGATGGGCCAATGATCTAGCAAGGATATATGAAATAAAGCACCATTAGTTATTTGAATTAAAGCTAAAAATGAAATAAAAACTAGCCAATAAAATAAGTAACATCAAGTCACATCAATAAATTAACTAATGGAATGGTGACACATAGACAACCCATAAAAATAATTTTATTCTCAAATAATGAATTTTCTTAAATTCTTTTGTATTCAAAATTACTTATTTTAAATCCGTTAAAAATATATTCTCCACATAATTTAAATTTGTGAAAAAAATCTACATATTAAAATAATCATGATCTATTAAAAAGTATTATTTTTTTTAATGATTGTTAGGTAGCTCTAACAACCTCTCTCATTATGATTCGTGGCTCATTTCCCCAGGCTACCGATAAGTATTAATAAATGTGCGACTGAAAAGCTTTTATCCAACGGGCAAAATCAAATGGTACGAAAGTTAATGCGGAAGCTTCTGGTAAAGTGGTGGACAGCTGGATAGCATTTGTGTCGGTCGGAAGAGCCGTTAATACATGCCCTATAAAAATAACATTTCCCCCTAATTTGTTTGTAGGCTGTGTTTCTTTTGATGTTTGGTGAGACTTCTCTCTGGGTTTTTGTCAATGTTTGGTGAGGCCTCTGTTTGATTTTGGTTTGTATTGTGCTGCATTTCAGTCTCTGTTGTTTTTTTGGTATGATATCTGTTTTGTTGTGTCGATTTCTGTGTTGTTTTTTTCGTATGATGTCTATTGTGTTGTGTCGATTTATGTGTTGTTTTTTTCGTATGATGTCTGTGTCGACTTCTGTGTTGTTTGTGTCGTATGAGTATCGCAGGAGTGCCGAACATTACCAGTCTAGACTTGAATATTTCAGGAGCGACGAACATAACTGTTTTCTCCTTCAGTCGCAAGGGTCGAGACGCGCGGATGATATTTGGAATTTCTCTTCATTTCGCAGGGTAGGGTCGATTCTAAATCCTTTCTAGTTTGGCAAATGATGTTATTAATAGGGTTTCTCCTTCATTTCGCAAGCTAATATTGATTAACTCTGTTTTCTGTTGAAATGCCGAAGGTTTTATTTATTTGTTTATAGTTTTTAATGCTCCCTGCAGGGTTAACGGCATGTAATAGGGCTTAATTTGTAGTTAGATATAATCCTTTGTTACACAGTCCTTAGCATAATCCTACGGTGATTGTTATTAGATATAGTCCTTGGCATGGCTCGTTTGTTGTACAGTCCTTCGTTAAAGTTCAGGGTTAAATTGAAGGGTCTAAACGCATTTTGTACAGGGTTTATTCCCAAGAAATAGCATAATAATAAAATTATTTGCTTTATCTTTCAGTTCTGAAGGTTTATTGTGCGTTTTAAATGAGAACAGAATGTTTTTAATACGGTTTCTCCTTCATTTCGCAGAGTAGTACTGATTAAGTCTGCTTTCTGTGTAAATGCCGAATGGCTAATTTATCTGTTAATATTTTTTAATGCTCCCTGCAGGGTACAATTTGTATCCCGCGATTTCTTTATGGCATGATCTAAAAATTATCTTCTATGTCTTTCAGTTCTCAAGGTTATTGTGCATTGTAAATGAGAACAGAGGCCTGATGTCATTTTTATGCAGGCAACTGTTATGGATTTAGGTAATTTCTATGGTTTGGATAGGTCCTTGCGTTTTTCTCTTTCATTCGCGAGGTAGGGTTGAAACACGCGGATGATATTTGGAGTTTCTCCTTTATTTCTTAGGGTAGGATCGATTTTAATCGTTCATTTGACAGGGTAGTATTGATAAAGTCTGTTTGCTGTTGAAATGCCGAAGGGCTAATTTATTTGTTAATTTGTTTTAATGCTCTCTGCAGGGTTTATGGTATGTAATAGGGTTAAATAAGAGTTTTAATGGTGATTGTCAGTAGGTATAATCCTTTGTCACGCGTGCGGCGTGGCTCGTTTGTTGTACAGTCCTTTGCTAAATTTCAGGGTTAAATTGAAGGGCCTAAACCAAGTATTTAGTATAGGGTTCAATTATAAGTAATAATATAATGAGAAAATTATCTGCTTTATCATTCAGTTCTAAAGGTTTATTGTGCGTTTTAAATGAGAACAGAGGCGACCGCTACGGTTTTAGATGATTTCTATGGATTGTACAGGTTTCCCTGCCTTCTTCAAAACAAATATGTTTTGCATTTTAAAAACAAAATTTTTATTTTCAGAAATTCTCTTAAGAAATCAATATTTACTTGATATACATTCATATATTTCGAAATAATTATGTACCTGTTATTGGACATCATATTTACCATTATATTTGCTTTCTATGATCTATGAACAGGTTTTTACCCTTTTGATCATGATGTCCAATAAACAGTTGTAAGTATCATGGTCCGAAAACAATAACTAATGTGATCCACCTGCATTTGTTGCACCCTGGTTATTATATCTGATAAAATGTATCTCTACCATATCAGTAATTAAAATTGAATATGACGTGCCTGCGTCTCTGACTTTGGAATGTCGCTTGGTTAGTAAGACTAGAGAGGTAAATTTGAAGTCGTTTTCTATTTTTGTTCTATTTTCATTAAAAATGTGATAGAAATCCCCTTCTCATCATGTGTTGACAAGTGTCCATGCCCTTTTCAAAGCATATGCTTTTGTTTGTCCTTTGCATAAAATTCCCCTGTTCACTTATTTACTAGTAATGCTTATTTTGATCACTATTGTTAATGAACACGTTGCCTCTATACTTGGGATAAGTATTATGTCAAAGATAGGATAAATTTTCATTATTCAACTTCAGTATGAAAGCAAGTATTTCATGTTCTCTCCATAAAAATGCCCTGTTCACTTTGGTTACTAATTCTGCATTTATGTTGATCACTATTGTTAATGAACACGTTGCCTGTGTTCCTAGGATAAGGATCATGTTAATGATATGACAAGTTTTATTAATTCAACTTCAGTATGAGGTTCAACTGTTCGTAGTGTTCATCAATGTGGGTTTGTCAGCATAAGTTAAGTAACCTGTGGTTCAGAAGTTTCATATAGTGTGCTATTTTTTATGTCATTCTAATAATGAATACAGTTATTAGATTGAATCCAATTATTTGGAACAATATTTTAACCAGATATTCAGTAAGGTACAAAGGTAAGTAACTGATATAAGCAAATATCTTATGGCAGTTTTAAGAATAGCTGCAGGCAATTGACATTTATATCCAGGAGTGTAGTTCTATTCTCTGTAATTCATCTATGTTATTAATGTTTTATATGTTTTGTTAGAGGAATGACTTAAAGAAATATTGTTTAGTTTTTAATAATTTTAGTTACAGCTAATTTAACCAATACATGACTGTTATATGGCTTTATTCTTTGTAGCATGTATTGAATACAAATCTGGTTATACGTATATAATAAACTTTAAGTTAATCAACAAGTGAATTTATTGGTTACTTATTGATGTAGACAAGTGGTTACATGGTCACTTACAAGAAAATCAATTTTAGTAACTTTAGCTTTCGGGAAATTCATAAATTAATTATTAAATAGTGAAGTGGGTACATTGTACATTAAAGCAGGAAATGTGTAAAAACTGTACAACCATGAAGATAATAGTGGAGTAGTTACATTATTATCTAGGATGTTAGTGTTTGAAATATAAATCTAGGATGTTAAAAGTGTTTGAAATATAAAGCCATATTGGAACTTTAAGACCTTGTGTTTCTTTTTAAAATATAATTTTGAGAAATGTGGATTTAAAATAGTGAAGCGGTTTATAGTTTTATTTTATTGTTGTGTCATACTATCACATTTGTAAAAGGTTTTATTTATTTGAATATAAATAATAATAAATAAATATTTTGAATAAATTTTTATCTTTTATTGATGTCATTAAGTCATTAATTTTTTTAAGTTTAAAAGATCTTATTTAATATTAGTTGGATGATATTTTAGTTGAGTTGAATGGGATTTATTTAATGTTAATTGAATGATTATAATGAACAAGGTATTATGCTGATTGGTTGATTGTCTTCTCTAATGTTTGTTTCGATGACATTAATAAACAAAATATTTAGTTGATTGTGTTGTGTTGATTGTATGACTGCAAACGAATAATTAATGTATCTTTTGGATATACTATAATAAACAAAGCAATTTATTGATTGTATTGGGTCTCTTGATATCTTGGTTTTTATAGTTTGTTTAAGGATTTCTTCTTTAATGTTTTGGAGGATTGTGATGAACAAAAAAATGTCTTGGTTGATTGTGTTTTGTCTCTTGATATCTTGGTTTAATGGTTTGTTTAAAGATTGTTTAAAGATTTTTTCTTTAATGTTTGATTATAAGGTTGTAATAAACAAAACATTTTGTTGATTGTGTTCTGTTAATTGTATGATTGCATCTAATAATAAACAAAGCAATTTATTGATTGTGTTTGGTCTCTTGATATCTTGGTTTAATGGTTTGTTTAAGGATTTCTTCTTTAATGTTTGATTGTAAGGTTGTAATAAACAAAACATTTTGTTGAATGTGTTCTGTTAATTGTGTTGTATGACTGCCATAATAACAAAAAACTTTTAGTTAATAATAAGAAATAACATAATAACAAAAATATCTTGTTTACCTTTTAGTTCTCAAAGTTTATTGTACGTCTTAAATTACAACATTTTGTTGAATGTGTTACATTAATTGTATGACTGCCTGGCAACTAATAATAAGAAATAACATAATAACAAAAATATCTTCTTTACCTTTCAGTTCTCAAAGTTTATTGTACGTCTTAAATTACAACATTTTGTTGAATGTGTTCTGTTAATTGTATGACTGCCTGCAACTAATAACAAGAAATAACATAATAACAAAAATATCTTCTTTACCTTTCAGTTCTCAAAGTTTATTATGACGTCTTAAATTACAACATTTTGTTGAATGTGTTATGTTAATTGTATGACTGCCTGCAACTAATAATAAGAAATAACATAATAACAAAAATATCTTCTTTATCTTTCAGTTCTCAAAGTTTATTGTATGTCTTAAATGTGAACAGAGGCGGGATGTCAAATTTACTTGGGCCCTTGCTATGGTTTTAGCCTTTTAGGTAATTTCTATGGTTTGTACAGATTTTTCATCCCTTTTTCAAAACATATGTTGTGCATTTGAAAACCTTAAATGCTGGTGAATGCTTAAACAGGCATTGACAAAATTTTGGACACATCCCCTTTATTTGGTAAGAAACATTTATTTCTGTTGGATCTGTTCTGAGAGATTAATACTTGCTTTTGACTGGAGGGATGTCAAATTTACTTGGGCCCTTGCTATGGTTTTAGCCTTTTAGGTAATTTCTATGGTTTGTACAGATTTTCCATCCCTTTTTCAAAACATATGTTGTGCATTTGAAAACCTTAAACGCTGGTGAATGCTTAAACAGGCATTGACAAAATTTTGGACATATCCCCTTTATTTGGTAAGAAACATTTATTTTTGTTGGATCTGTTCTGAGAGATTAATACTTGCTTTTGACTGCAGGGCGTTTTGATTGTTTTATGGTTCCGGACTCTTGGCTAATCGGATTATTTTAGTCTTATGAGTTGTCTTTATAATTGTCTTTTCTTTATTTCGAGCATAATACTAAACGGGGACTGGACCAATCAGTTGATATTGATCAAAGTCCAAATGTTGAGTACAGTGTTAATGAGTGTATCATCTAATTTGTTTAGTTATTTGTTTGAAATAGTGGGTTTATTTGTAGTGTTCTTTTTTACATGTCACTTTATATGTTCTATTAATTAATAATCGGGGAAATTCTTTTCAAAATCATTATTTGCTTGGTATACATGCATGTATTTGGAAATCATTATTTACCTGTTACTGGACATTATTTTTACAATTATATTGGCTTTCTATGATCTATGAACAGGTTTTTACCCTTTTGATTATTACGTCGGTTTAGAAGTTTCATACATTGTGATATTTTATATGCCATTTTAATACTGAATACTGTTATTATATTGAATTTAATTGTTTGGAACAATATTTTAACCCTATGTTCTATGTTTGTTATATATTTTATGCTTATGTAGCATGCTTTCAGTAACTGATTTAAGCAAATATCTAATGATTTTTATTTGTTTTATGGCAGTTTGAAGATTAGCTGCAGTCAATTGATGTTTATATCCAGGTGCGTAGTTTTATTCTCTGAAATTCATGTATGTTAGTAATGTTTTTATATGTTTTGTTAGAGGGATGACTTGAAGAAATATTGTCAGAGACAAAATTAGTTTTTAATAATTGTAGTTACAGCTAATTTTACCACATAACTGTTATATGGCTTTATTCTTTGTAACATGCATTCAATACAAATCTGGTTATACATATATAATAAACATAAGTTAATCATTACGTGAATTTATTGGATACTTATTAATCTAGATAAGTGGTTACATTGTCACTTACAAAATTGATTTAATTAGTTAGTTGAACTTTGTCACTTAAATGAGAAAAAATAAATTTATTTAATTATTAAATATTGGACTGGGTACATTGTCAATTAAGGCAGGAAAAGTGTCTGAAGAATACTACCATGAAGTATACGAAGTACTGAAATATATTAGAATAGGCGAGCTTTGACATATAAAGCCATATTGGAACTTTCGTACCTTATGTTTCTTTTAAAAATATAATATTGAGAGTTGTGGATTTAAAAGTGGATTGTTTATAGTTTTATTTTATTATTGTTTTATATTGTGTTTGTAAAGGGTTTTTTTATTTTATATTCAACTATTTTCAATAAATTGATGTCTTTTAATAAAATCATTAATTATTTTGGCTAATTTCTGAGCATTTAATTTAGTCTTAATGGATTTTATTTAATGTTAATTGGATGATAACTTTGTTTAGTTTAATGGGTTTTATTTAATGTTTGTTGGATAATATTTTGTTCGAGTATAATGAGTCTTATTTAATGTCGTTTTGATGATTGAAATGAACAAAACAATGGTTTTCTTAAGGATGTTTGTATATTGATGTGATAATATATTAATGGTTTTTCAAGGATGGTTGTATATTGATATGTTTAATATATTAATGGTTTTCTTAAGGATGTCTTCTTTAATGTTTAATTGGATTGTAAAAAACAAAACATGTTGATTGTATGACCAAAACAAATAATGATACATCTTTTTGGGTTGCAATAAACAAAATATTTTGTTGATTGTATGATTGAAGCTAATAATTAATGTATCTATTGGCTGTATAATGAACAAAGCAATTTGTTGATTGTGTTTTTGGGTGTACTATCTTGGTTTAATAGTTTGTTTAAGGATGTCTTCTTTAATGTTTAGATTGCATGATTGTAATGAATAAAATGTTACTTGTGTTTTTGTGGATTGAATGATTTTTGAGTAATAAACAAAATGATTTGTTGAGTGTGCTGTGTTTTCTCACGATAGCTTGGTTTAATGGTTTGTTTAAGAATGTCTTCTTGGGTTGCCATAAACAAAACATTTTGTTGATTGTATGATTCAAGCTAATAATTAATGTATCTATTGGTTATATAATGAACAAAGCAATTTGTTGATTGTGTTTTTTTGGGTGTTACTATCTTGGTTTAATAGTTTGTTCAAGGATGTCTTCTTTAATGTTTGATTGCATGATTGTAATGAACAAAATGTTACTTGGTGTTTTTGTGGATTGAATGACTGTAATAAACAAAATGATTTGTTGAGTGTGCTGCGTTTTCTGTGATAGCTTGGTTTAATGGTTTGTTTAAGAATGTCTTCTTTAATGGATTGTAATGAACAAAATGTTACTTGTGTTTTTGTGGATTGAATGATTGTAATAAACAAAATGATTTGTTGAGTGTCTTTGTGTTTTTTTGATAGCTTTGGTTTAATTCTTCTTTAATGGATTGTAATGAACAAAATGTTACTTGTGTTTTTGTGGAATGAATGATTGTAATAAACAAAATGATTTGTTGAGTGTGTTGCATTTTTTGATAGCTTGGTTTAATGGTTTGTTTAAGAATGTCTTCTTTAATGGTGATTGGATGATTGAAATGAACAAAATTTTAATTGTATTTTTGTTGATTGATAGACTGTAATGAACAAAATAATTTGTTGATTCTGCTAGATTTATTGATATCTTAGTTTAATGGTTTTTTTAAGGATGTCTTCTTTAATGTTTAATTAGATTGGATTACTAATTAAACAAAATAATTTGGTGAGAGTGCTGCATTTTGTTTAAGATTATCTTATTTAATGTTGATTGGATGATTGAAAAAAACAAAATTTTAATTGTTCTTTTGTTGATCAATAGATCTGTAATGAACAAAATAATTTGTTGATTCTCGCTAGATTTATTGATATCTTAGTTTAATGGTTTTTTTAAGGATGTCTTCTTTAATGTTTAAATAAATTGGATTACTAATTAAACAAAATAATTTGGTGAGAGTGCTGCATTTTGTTTAAGATTATCTTATTTAATGTTGATTGGATGATTGAAAAAAACAAAATTTTAATTGTTCTTTTGTTGATCAATAACGTAATGAACAAAATAATTTGTTGAGTGCTAGATTTATTGATATCTTAGTTTAATGGTTTTTTAAGGATGTCTTCTTTAATGTTGATTGGATGATTGAAATGAACAAAATTTTAATTGTGCTTTTGTTGATTGGTTTATGTAATGAATAAAATAATTTGTTGATTGTGCTAGATCTATTGATATCCTAGTTTAATGGTATTCTTAACAATGTCTTTTTTAATATTTAATTAGATGGATGTAATAAACAAAACATTTTGTTGATTATATGACTGAAATGAATAATGAATGAATGTTTTTTTTTTAATGATTGAATGTAATGAAAAATTAATGTATCTTTTGGTTGTATTATAATAAACAAATCAATTTGTTGATTTTGGGTCTATTGATAGCTTGGCTTAATGGTTTATGTAAGGATATCTTGTTTAATGTTTGAACGTGTTTTTGTTGATTATATGATTAAAATGAATAATGAATAATGAATGAATGCATCCTTTTGATGTTAGTTTAATTTAGTATATTTATGAGTTTCTTATTTATTATAATTGAATTTATTTTATTGAGTTTTTCGCTCTTGAATTGATCGGTTTGTTTTAGCGATGCTTTATGCTCTTCTAAGAAAGAAATTACTTAGAAGATAAATAGGACTAATATGGTATTTGCCTACATGATTTGACTATTCTAGGGGATGAATATCTTCTTTTGTTAAAATAAAGTTAAAACTAAAAAAGCTGTAAAAATTGAATTTAAATAATTAATAAATTTTAAAAATCAAAAGATCAAATTAAATAACAAAAAATCCGATTAAAATTATAAAATCAAAAAGATTAGGAGTTTATAAAAATTAATATATATATATATATATATATATATATATATATATATATATATATATTTTAAAACATAAAATTAAGAATTAAAAAAGTAAGAATTAATATTAAATATTAGTTAAAATAATATATTTAATAAAAGTCAATTAAAATAAAGTAAATAATAGAATTGTTAAAAGAAAAAAAAGTCGAAGTAAATTTCAATAATAAATAATTAAACTACAAAAAGGAAAATAATATGAACGAATGAAGAAAAACCGAGATTACTAACAAATAAAAAATTAACAAAAGTTTAAAACGGAAAGGAAAAATTAGTTAAAAGTTAAATAATTAGTAACAAAAAAAGTAATGTAGAAAATAGTAAAATTACATAAAAATAAATAAATAAAAATTATGGAACAAAATAGAAATTAAAAATTGATGGAATATTACAAATTAAAATATAAAGTAAAAAAACTAAATAATACAAAATTATAAGACAAAAATAATTAAAAAAAAGAAGATTCGAAAAGAAAAAATATAAAAAAATTAAAATCAATAAGTAAAAATATCTTCTTTTGTTAAAATAAAGTTAAAACTAAAAAAACCTGTAAAAATTGAATTTAAATAATTAATAAATTTTAAAAATCAAAAGATCAAATTAAATAACAAAAATCCGATTAAAATTATAAAATCAAAAAGATTAGGAGTTTATAAAAATTAATATATATATATATATATATATATATATATATATATATATTTTAAAACATAAAATTAAGAATTAAAAAAGTAAGAATTAATATTAAATATTAGTTAAAATAATATATTTAATAAAAGTCAATTAAAATAAAGTAAATAATAGAATTGTTAAAAGAAAGAAAAAAGTCGAAGTAAATTTCAATAATAAATAATTAAACTACAAAAAGGAAAATAATATGAACGAATGAAGAAAAACCGAGATTACTAACAAATAAAAAATTAACAAAAGTTTAAAACGGAAAGGAAAAATTAGTTAAAAGTTAAATAATTAGTAACAAAATAAAGTAACAGAAAATAGTAAAATTACATAAAAATAAATAAATAAAAATTATGGAACAAAATAGAAATTAAAAATTGATGGAATATTACAAATTAAAATATAAAGTAAAAAAACTAAATAATACAAAATTATAAGACAAAAATAATTTAAAAAAGAAGATTCGAAAAAGAAAAAATATAAAAAAATTAAAATCAATAAGTAAAAATACTTTAAACAAATAAAAGGTAAAAATATAATATCAATTTAAAATTAAAAATAAAATAATAAATGAATATTCCATAATACTAAAATGCAGAAAATGCAGTAAACAAAAACAAAGTAATTTAAAAAAGAAAATTCTAAAAATAATAATAATAATAATTAAATATGAAAAAGAACAATAAAAATTAAATAAATATTAAAAAATATTAAAATCAATAAGTAAAAAAATACTTTAAACAAATAGAAGGTAAAAATATAATATCAAATATAAACAATATTAAAAATAAAAATACAATAAAAATGAATATTCCATAATACTAAAATACAGTAAACAAAAACAAAGTAAATTAATATTAAATGTTAAAATTGGAAATTAAAAATAAGAACTAGTTAAATGTTATAAATAAAAACATTAAGAATAAAAACTAATAAATGTTAAAATTAAAAACTGAAATTAAAATATCATAATAATAAAAAATAATTTTAAAAAAGAAAATTCTAAATTTTTTTTTAATAATAATTAAATATGAAAAAGAACAATAAAAATTAAATAAATATTAAAAAATTAAAATCAGTAAGTAAAAAATACTTTAAACAAATAAAAAGTAAAAATATAATATCAAATATAAACAATATTAAAATTAAAAATAAAATAAAAAATTGAATATTCCATAATACTAAAATGCAGGAAACAAAAACAAAGTAAAAACAAAGTATAACATTAAGAATAAAAACTAAAAATGTTAAAATTAAAAAATTGAAATTAAAATATCATAATAATTAAAAAATATTAAATAACATAATTACAATTAGAAAAGAATTTGTTTTACAAATTAAAATGAAAAATAAAATTCTTAAAAAAGGAAAAATTAATGAAAATGAGAAAAAATGGAAAAAAAAAAGTGAAATTAATAAATTATAAATGGATAGAGTAAAATTCAAGAAAATGGAATCTTGCTCAAGGGCGTCAGTTGTTCTCTTAATCCATTGGGAGTGAATACTGCTCTTTCCCCATCTGGGATGAAGAAGAGAAAGCTCATTGCATTGTTGTCCCAGCATCAGTGATTGAGAAGGCCAAGTCCAGGTTTTCTTTTGCGCTCATTGGAGCTTTACGAGGTACCAACTAAATATTGATGCGTCATGCTGTAAATGGTGCGGGCGGAAATGGTGTTGTTGGGTAGATATCATCGCTCTTCCCAATAGCGCCCTTCTTTTCAATTTTTCAAAGGAAGAAGAGATGGTTAAGGTCCTCAACGTAGCCCCTTGGATGTTTGGAAGAGCTACCCTGCATCTGAAGTGATGGAAGCTAGGGGTTTCTCTTCGATCTGTAATGCCCCGCTTTGTCGCCCTTAACCGATGAAGTGTGGATTCTGCCTTCGCACCTGGTTTTCGATGCAAGAGTGTACTCCTCCAGTTTCTCATATGTCCCTAGAGGTATCGGATCCAAGTCGTCTTATCTCATGAAGCTTTGGACGACCTTCATGGGCATCGCTTTTTTGAAGTTATTTATCTTTTCTTTTCTTTGTTTTGGTTGGATAATGGCAATGAGGAGATCAATAAACAAATCCAAACAAAATATATAGATTAATTAAATATTGTTTAACTTGACCGAATCAAATAAATAAATGGAGATAGTTTATTAAACAAAAGTAAAATTTAATAATAGAAGTAAGACAATATTTATATATGTACATATATTAAATAGAATATTATTAAAATGCATACATTTACATTATGGCAAATGTTGCGGTGGGTAAGGAGACCTGCCACGGGATTAAAAGAGCTTTAATGTCGTTGAGAAGCGGTGGGTGGGCAGAAGGGTATCTTCCTTCCCTGCCACGCAATACTGGAAGATAATTCTTTTGTTGGCTGAGAGTGTGAGGTGACTCCACCCCAACGTCCCTTTCAGACTTGACTTTTTCCTTACATGAGAATACAAGCAATCTTTTAAGATCCAGAAGCCGTATCCGATCTGACCCGAGTTAATGTGAGGAGCTGAAAAAATGTGCAGTCGAAGCCATTGAAAACGGAAAGAGTGATGCAGAGTTGAAGTTTTTGTGTCAAAAGATGGACTCGGAGGGGGTTTGGAAATACATGGCGGAGCACAGGAGGGACGTTCAGGCGGTTACAGCAGAGATGCGTCCTGCACTGGAGAGCATCGTTTATCCTGCGAGGCTTGTTTTGGAGGCTATCGAGGGTTTTTATGATAAAAATATTGAGAGCAATAATAGTAAAAATTATCAGGGCCTTGCGGACCAGAGAAGGGCATGCTGCGTGCTGTTGGAATCGTTGTTGCCCATTTTGGCGGATCCAATTCTGGGGGAGGATCATCCCATTGTTGCCCAGGGTTTTAAGGAGCGGGCTAAGGCCATTGCAGATAAATGGAAGTCAAAGATTGTTATGGACGGGGAGCTGGCCAATGCCAAGCTCTTGGAGGTTCAGGTCTTCTTGCAGCTTTTGGCTACCTTCAGCATTGCAGTGGAGTTTGACAGGGATTTTCTGCGTAAGCTTGTTATGTCTGTATCATGGCGCAAATATATTGCTAAACTCTGCGGAGCTCTTGGGCTTTCGGAAATAATGCCAGTAGAAGAGGAACGAGTGGCCGCTTTGTGCAGGAGGAATGTCTAGCTAGGCACTGTGGTTCTCCTTTCAAGCATCGTGGCTCATGGAACTTTAATGTGTGCATGGAACAATCTTGCTATTTTCTTGTTGTTTCAGACAGTGGTGGTTTTTTTTTATGAAGCTATAAGCCAGTGAAGTAGGCGTGTTACGTCCACTTTTCATTGGGTGCTACGAGGTGTGTTCTTCTGCGAGGCAAGGTCCTGTAAACTTTATTCTTCTGTTATAATTTATTTCCATCTAGTAAATGCATCGAAATGTCTCGGTCAATGTTCAGATTTGGTTGGCTAGATTTACAAATGTATGTAAACCGTGTCTATCAAGGTTCGAAGATTGGTTGGTTGAAATTAATTTAGATAAGTTCACCTGTATGTCACTCATATGCTATAAATCTAGTTATTATTTTTCCGGAAAACAGGTCGGATCTCTGTTTTCCTTCTTTAATGGCTCTCATCCGTTCCTTTTGATTGCAATTTTAGAATAGGGTTTATAAATAGTTTTGAAGGTAGTCACATATCTGATTGTAGTTTAGGGTTATGCACATGATTTAAGATATTTCTTTTCGAAGCTAAAACACAAAGTTAGCTTTTCCCCTGTGCAAATGTAGTATTATTTATAGTTAACAGCCCCATAATTTTTATTGGTCAAGCAGTTTACTACAACAAGGTTTAATGTTGAATATCAGGAGTTAGCCAGGCAACAGGCATGTTGCAGTATAGTAGAAGCCTTTTTGAGCGCTTCCAACAAGCAGGAGACCTGATGAAATTTATTACAAAGATTCTCTATTGAGACTTTACTTGTTTTACGATGCAACTCATGGAAGAGGCAGGAGGGGCGATGTTGAACCAGGAGGAACAGGCATGAGCTGTTTTTTTCCCTTTTCCAGCTATTTCTTTTATATTGATTGCATGATTATTGCTTGTTCTCCTGGTAAATGTGTGTTGTATTTGTTTTGGGATAGCTTTGCGTGAGAAAATATCAATTGAAATGCTGTGTGGTTGTGGTACGCCTTTCCCGCAAGATTGTAGTTTTTGGGATAAAATGTGCGTGGAGTTTTACTGGATACATTTGTGTTATTTGTCCTTTTTCGACCTGGTATTGGACCATCTTCAACGTGGCAATGAGTTATTGTTTGCTTAAGTTTTGTCCTCCTTTAAAAAATAATAATAATAATAATAATAAATGAATAAAAATATTTACCTCATGAGAAGTTGTGTATTTATTGCCTTTTGATGTTATCAGATCTGGT
This sequence comes from Taxus wallichiana var. yunnanensis, assembly GCA_018340775.1. Lineage (NCBI taxonomy): Eukaryota > Viridiplantae > Streptophyta > Pinopsida > Cupressales > Taxaceae > Taxus > Taxus wallichiana. The sequence goes on from CM031235.1 coordinate 961,506,260, forward strand.
ATTAATTTTGTCTTGGAAATGATACTAGAGAGACCCTTGCTCATCCTTTTCTTTTAAGCAATCTAATTTTGGTATAATCTCATCCCAATTTCAAACTTGGGAGGTCGACTGCAAGGCTGGAACATCATAATTTTCTATTCTTTTAGAAGCTTTAGCAAACTATGTGTTATGCTCGTCGTTTGTGACCGGCTGTGACTAGAAAGTGGGTTTTCGACAATGTCTTATCCGAACGTTTTCTTGGCCAAATCTAACTTGCTTACCCTAAAATTTTAGTACCCTAGCCAAGGGATAACACTTGTTAGTCCTACATTTGACTTATCTCCCTAGCTGGTCTTATGAAAGGTCCACCGACTGCTTTGTGACGGAAAATTGGAGTGAATGTTACAGGAAAAACCTTACTCAAACCTTTGGAGAGAATACATTCAGTACTCGAGGCACTCCCATTTTGTACATGGGATATCCTATACCGACACAACCGTGTAAGTTTACTTAAGTTTTTTCTTTATTGTAAGAAAAGCCTTTCCTTGTCGGATGCATCCATGGTAGTGAGTGTATGAATAGTGTTTTACCCCTTCCGAGTAATAAACAATGATGTATATGTTGGATGTGGTTAACATGAACTAAATCTGTGGCTTGAGATGCTTTTGGGGACCTGTGAAAGGGAAATTACAATTACCCCAAAACAACAATGTTTTATGAGACCTTTCTTCGTTATTTCAGCAAGTAAGTTAACAGTGTATAACATTGAAATATTTATTATGTTGGGAATGAAGGGTTTTTCGTTGAGGGATGTGCGGAGTTGGTACTTGCGGCTTAATAGTGCTTTCAAAGTTTCAACTTATCGTATGTGGACGTTGTTTAACCTTGAATATATATATATAAACAATAAAAAAAAAAACATCAGTTGCATTCTTTAAGGTGTACGCATGTGCAATGCATTCCTTTTACATGATCCTTGAATTGGGTCCTTGAGTGGCCATAACCCCTCATAGGTGGCATGAGAGTTTGTGGGCTTGTGTGACACTCTTGGTCTGAGTAGGGATGTTCGGAATAATAAAATTAGTTACCTCCTTTTTGCATTATCAGTAGAATTTACTATTCCATATCGGGTGGTTGTCGTACGATTCCTTTATTCTGTTTTGTGAATGTGAAGCTGCTATCGCTATCTTACTTAAGGAAAAAAAAAATGTATTATGTGGGAAATTTGTTATTATTTAGAATGTATGGTGTAAGAGTAGCCTTGGATAGCAAATGTACAATTTTGGCCTTCTTATGTCCTGCAGTGTGCCTTTTGTTAACTAGATATCTATTTTGTTTACATTCATACAAATTACTCTTGCTTATGTCTTGGAATGGAAACCATGCTCTAGTCGTTCAATTAATTTTGATGAAATATCTAGGGAAGGGGAATGCATGCTCATGCCAGTTCTTTTGAACTGACAAAAGCTAACATGTTTTTGCAGGTTGATTTTCTGAGCTCAAGTATGAAGGAAGTGGTTGTTGTACTTGCATAGATGATAATCATTATGGTACTTGTACGTTTTTTTTATATTGTCAACTATTGACAACATCTAGTGGAAAATTTAGAAGAGGATCAATGTCGTCTTATCTTTGGAACCTTGAACTGTCTGTCTATCTTGGAAAATATAAGAAAATTTTGTTTATCGCTTGTTGAGTGACCTTAATGGACTATCGGTATTCTAAGAGTTGATGTAACCTTATTTCGTTTTCGTAAATGAATAATGCTAAACTTTACCCCCTACGATTAAATGTTGAGTTAAACCTTTTTAAGACTTAGTAATAGTGTGCTATAAGTAAAATAAAATAGGTTGTTTAATACTTATAGAAGTTAAACTAAAATTTATATTGCAAATAAATTTGTGTAGAGGTGACCAACTTGAGAGCATGTAATTCCATAAGTGATCAAAGATGAAACTATCTTCTTGTTAAGTAACATTAGATAACTTTGATATCCCTAAGCGACACTAATGAACACTATCCCTTTTATGGTGAAATTCTTAAACGAACTTAAGCAAAATCTATGGTTAGATCGGAAGATAATAAGATTTAATAAGTAGGAGAAAACAATTTTGAAACCACACAATCTATCTCTTAGCCATTGGAAGGCAAATTGCTTTATTTTTATAAAACTCATTTAGTAAAGCCTAAGTGAAATCTTTAATAATTCTGGGTAAGTCCTCAAGTTTCAATTAAATCTTGGTAATAACAAATGAGGTCTTGAAGATGAATTCAACTCGACCTTCTTCCTCTAACCAATTTCATTTTGGTGTTTGGTAATTTTTCTCTTGAGTTTGTTGAAAGCGAATCCATATTGTAATAAGGTTATGAGCGAGTTTTAGTAAAGCATAAGTGAGGATAGATGGCCTTGTGGAATTAATTTACCTCCTTTATTAAATAATTGAATTAAACAAATAAATGTCATAATAGAGAAGATTTAAAGTTAATTATTCAGTGAAAAAGGAATAAACTTAGCTTGGTAAGATGAATTGTATGAATCGTATCCACGAGTCTCTTTGAAAACGTAAGCTAAGAATTGCAAGATGTCTTATTAAAATAAATAACCCTCAAGAATATCTCATTGTGGTTGGCCCTAAGCGTAAGTGTGTTTTGTAGTTGGACTTCTATGTTGTCTTGTCTAAAAGAAAAGTAAATTGTCCTCAAAGGTGTGAGCGTTTCCGTCTTGCCTTTAGGGCCATCCTTGTATCAAGTTGTTCACGGTGTTAGTTGTATCCTTGGTGACGACATGTTGCGTCATGTTATGTGTCAAGCAAGTCAAAAAAATTATCCGTCTTTTCTTGTGTTGTTCGTGTGTGGAATTTTTGGGTCATTACAAGATCAAAGAGTTGCCCATTTGGATATCCCTGTCGGCTCTTCCAGTGGAATTTTGGGAGGATGAAGTCCTACTTGGCATAGCCGCATCAATGGGAGAGTTAATCTCCATGGAACCTGCAACAAAGGCCAGAAGCAGGGTTATAAGAGCACGGCGTGTTAGCATGGAGGTGGGGGTTGTTCTCCCTAAGAACATCATATTGTCTTCCCCCACTGGCCGATTTGTGCAAAGCATAATTCTTGATGACCACGGTTTGGTCTGTCCCAAATGCTGGAAGGTTAAATTTCACGCCAAACTGTGCACATGTTCAATGGGGACAGTGGAAGGAATAGGCAGTGGAAACAAAAGCGAGGAGCGGAAGCTACAAGTCATTAGCGAAGAGATCCCTTGCCCTTTGTATGGCGCGCAACAATGGTGAGATCGACCCGTCAAACCGGGTTTGGCCAAGCGCTACGAGGTGATCCCCTTGTCCACGTAGGACAGACTGAAATGGCGGAGGAGCGGCAAAATCCAAAAAAAATTGTTCACGCGCTAAACAAGGATGATAGCGAATCCTCTGAATGGGAAACTGGCTCCGAGGAAGAAGAAAGTGCGGTGATTTTGCCCCTGAAATGATGGATAAGAACTGACAGAGTATCTTTAACAAAGATCCTAAACAACTACTTTTAAATGCTAACGTGAATAATGGCGAAAGGACGAAGGTCAGTTCAGGTGAAAAGATGGCATTGTTTACTTTGGAGGCGAGGGATCCAAATTTTGATTCACCCAAGTTAAAAGGTAATTTAGAAGTGGTTTTAGATGTGGAAGACGAAAACAATGCGGAGTGGTGCACTGTTAGTAGAAAATCAAAATCGTGGTTTCCGTGGGGGGTGCTCGGTGCACTTAAGATGGATGCAACAGTTTTCATCTGCGTTGTTTTTGCTTTTTCATTTATTTATTTGAGTGAGTATGCGGGTTTGGTGCCTTTGGTATTGGTAGGATATCTTCTGCTTGTGTCCTCGTTGATTTTGATCTTTTGTTCTTTTACTCGCTTTGGCACATCCGGCTTCTGAGCCTCTACTGTACAAGGGTATAGTCCCTTTCATTAAAACTATTTGCCAATAATAAAAAAAATAAAATTATAAATGTTAACAAACCTAAAATTATAAATTTAAAAATTCACAAATTGAAAAACGGATAAAAACTACAAATTACAAAACACAAACACAATTAATAATTAATTAAAATTAAATTTAAACAAAAAATTAATAAAATAAAAATAAAACAATATAATTTTTGTTTAAAAAAATGAACTAAAATAATTAAAAATTAAATTAAAAATCCAAATAAATAAAAAAAGAATAAAAACATTAAAATGAAAAGCAAATATTAATACCTAATATATCTAAATTAATAAAAATATTAAAAATAAAAATAAAATAAAATAAAAAAATTAAAATGAAAAAATGGTAACTTTTACAATTACAAATTAAAACTAAAATAAGTAAGAAATCAATAAAATCTAAACATTATAAAACATTTTTAAAAATAAAAATAAAAATAAAATGTTAAAATTGGAAAGTAAAAATTAAAAACTCGTGAAATGTTAAAAATAAAACCATTAAGAATAAAAACTAAAAAATGTTAAAATTAAAAAATTGAAATTAAAATATCATAATAATTAAAAAAATATTGAATAACATAATTAAAATTAGAAAAGAATTTTTTTACAAATTAAAAACCTATAAAAAGTTACAAATTAAAATAAAAAATAAAATTCTTAAAAAGGAAAAATTAATGAAAATGAAAAAAATGGGAAAAATGTTAAAATAAAATAAAATAAGTGAAAAATTAAATATAATTAATAAAAACTAAATAACAAACCTAAAATTATAAATTTAAAAATTCACAAATTCAAAAACGGATAAAAACTACAAATTACAAAACACAAACACAATTAATAATTAATTAAAATTAAATTTAAACAAAAATTAATAAAATAAAAATAAAACAATATAATTTTTGTTTAAAAAAATGAACTAAAATAATTATTAAAATTAAATTAAAAATATAAATAAATAAAAAGAATAAAAACATTAAAATGAAAAGCAAATATTAATAGCTATTATATCTAAATTAATAAAAATATTAAAAATAAAAATAAAAGAAAATAAAAAATTAAAATGAAAAAATGATAACTTTTACAAATTGCAAATTAAAACTAAAAATTAACTAAAATAAGTAAGAAATCAATAAATTCTAAACATTATAAAACATTTATTTTAAAAAAAAATAAAATGAAAAATTAAAAAAATAATTAAAAAAACACTATAAACGTTTATTTATTTTTTTAAAAATAAAATGAAAAATAAAAAATCCAAATAAATAAAAAGAATAAAAATATTACAAATTAGAAAAAAAATTTATTTCAAATTTGAAAAATTATAAGGAAAAGTAAAAATGAATACATAACATATCTAAATTAACAAAGATTTACTAAATTACTAAATATTAAAATCTATAAAAATAAAAAAATTAAATGTAATAACAAGAAAATCAATAAAAAACTAAAAAGAAATTGCAAATTAAAAAAAAGATAAAAAATCATTAGAAAGCAAAAATAATAAAAATAAAAATAAAAATAACATTATTTAATATTAAATATTAAAAAAAATAAAAAAAAAATATTAGAACTAAAAAATTATTGCAAATAAAAACAGAAAAGTTGTAAATAATAAATGAATACCTTTTAATTTATAATTTTTTATTAACGAAATTATTAAAAAATTCAAAAATTTAAAATTAAAAGATATAAACCTTAATTAATTATTAAATATATATAAAAAAATTAAGACGAAATAATTATTGCAAATGAAAGAAAATAATATACGTTTACTTTGTAATTTATAATTTTTTATTAGTAAAACTATTAAAAATATTAATAGAGTTAAAATTATTAAAAAATAAAAAAATACAACTAAATATTTATTGCGAAGAAAAGAAAATAATAATAAAAAATAATAAATGATTACCTTTTAATAATTTAATTTATTATTTTTCTATTTTTAAATTTAAAAATGGCAATAAATAAAATTATTAAAAAATCAAATTAAAAATGGTAATAAATAAAATGAAAAAACAATTGAAAATTAAAATAAAAATTATATATATATTTTTATTATTTATAATATATAATATAATAAGTTATAGCAACAAAAGCTGTCGTCATTAGTCTTCGTTATCGTCTACATTAAACCCTAAACCCTAAAACAAATTAACCATTTACAAACATTTACTATAAATATGTAGAAACTAACAAGAATTTACAAAAATAAAATTTATGTTACACATAATTGAAGCATCACCATATTTTCACTTATTCATGTTCATAAAACTCGATCACCATGCACCACTGAAGAAAATGACATAAAATAAACAACGATCAAAATATTGGAAAAAATACATATTTCACGAGTGAGTAATGTTGTAAGAGCTAATTTTTGTTCACATTTCAGTAAATGTGCTTTCTCCCTTTTCTTAAGAGAATATCTCGCTCAAAAGAAAGAGGAGATGCACAATCCATCGAGAGACTTGTGTAACTACCCAAAAATTCACACACGAACAACACAGTGAAATACAGGATAACTTTTTTTTTTTGACTTGTTTGACACATAACATGACGCAACATGTCGTCACCAAGGATACAACTAACTCTGTGAACAACTCGATACAAGGATGGCCATAAAAGCAACACGGAAATGTTCACACCTATCAAGGACAATATACTTTTCTTTTTTTTTTTTTTTGAGAACAACATAGAAGCCCAACCACATGACACTCTCACAGCTAGGGCAAGCCACAATAAGAAATGATTGGAGGTTATTTATTTTGATAAGACACCCTTTTACTCATGACTTAAGTTTTCAGAAGGATTCAATATATGATTCGCACAAATTCATCTTACCAACTGAGTTATGTTCTTATACACTGTAGAGTAGTTCGCTTAAAGTCTTCTCCTTTATAACCATTATTTGTTTTATATATATTTATTTGATAAAGATGGTAATTTAATTCCATAAGGCCATCTATTCACACTTACATTACTAGAACTCGTTCATGCCCTTATGACAACATCGGTTCACGTTCAACAAACTTAAGAGAAAATTACAAGGTACCTCAGGTAAAGTTAAAGGAAGAAGGTCAAATGAGTTCACCCTTAAGACGTCATTAGTTCTTACTAAGGTTTAATTGAAGCTTAAGGTTTTATACGTAGTTAAATAGTGCTCTTGCTTAGGCTTCATCGAAAGAGCTTATCAAGAGGAAGCTACTTGCTTTTAAATAGGCTGAGAGACAAATTGAGTGGTTTCAATATTTTCTTCTCGTACTTGTTAAATCTTATTAGAAACTAACCATTGTTTTCCTTTAAGCTTGTCTTTAGCGTTCACCAAAAGAGTAGTGTTTACTAGTTCAGTGAGGGATAACACGTTATATAAAATCACTTTGCAAGGATAGTCTCACTCTTGATTACTTAAGGCATTGTTGTTTTCAAGGGGATCTAAACCACAACATATTTCTTTGAATAAAACTTTTAGGTAACTTCTGTAAGGAAAACCACCCCATTAAAACTTACATATAACACATCAATACAGAGTCTCAGAAAGATTTAAATTAACACTTAATTCTCAAGATCCAAGTTTTACAATGCTTATGCCAGTGAAAAGTTTGAATAACATTTCCCACAAAGATAAGTTACCAGTTTACCTACAGAAGGACAAGATAACATCTTCACGCAATTTCTGAACAACCCAAGGCAAGAGGTCTTCTAAATTCCTTTGCAATCACTATTACAAAATTTACCTCACATTGGAAATTTTTACAAGGAATTTCATAAATTGCACTGATGAAACCTTTACAACTCTTTCCTTTAATCTACTCGCACAATCCATCTGCACAAATACTAGTTGGAATCAGTTCGCGAGAACTGAGCATGTTAAAACTACCCATTGCAACAGTAAGCTAACATTTTATAATATCATGAAAGTAAACTTCTAAACTCAAGAATGGATCAAATCACAAACCACTAATCAATATGTTTCACAAGATGACGAGATTTATACCAGCCAACAAGGAGGAATCCCAATATTCAAGTGAGAGAGATATTCCAAAGACAAACAAGGTGAGACCTTATTGGTGAAGACAACCAGGCTAAGAGTATTGAGATTTCAGTCATGTAATCCTATGGATTACGTGATTGAAATCTAACACCCAAACATCATTCTAATATTATTAACCAAAAAGATAAAGATCAGTCAAATGACTTCACATATTCAAAATTTCTTGGTAACAAGACTGCATTAACACACATCCTTGTTTTAGGAAGAAAAAGGCCCCAACCATATATGAACACAAATCAGTCAAAGATTAAAGTTAACTTCACTCGGCTGAATAAACCAACATACATATAATACTCACAACACTATAACTAAATCTGAAGATTCAATATACCAAGCAATTCTCACCGAACCTAATTATTTTTCATCAAGAAGTTAAATAAATTAGATTCTATCCAACTAAAATTACATACAACAACTATAGTTGGATTACACAGGCAAGGATCAAGAAGAAGTCTTTTCACCAAAGGTTGTTATTATCTTACATCACATAATCAGTAATAAACCCGTAATCCACCCCTCGTATGATCAATGTAAGAGTTAAGGACTTAGCTCACTAAAATATGTAACTGAGTCGATTCCTACCTTTTCCATTTTCATACAAGTCTAACCCAATTCGAAGAAAGATAACCATTCTATTTTCACACATGCCTCAGTCAACACTTACTCAGAAAGTCCCTACCTGAATTATTGAAGGTTTGCTAAGCTACAAAATGGATTTAATAGAAACCCATTTCATTCGATACTTGAATTTAAACAAGCAAGGGATAGTCTGTTGAAAATATAAGTAAATCGACACAAGATCCTCTACCGTGACCCAACTCAAGTCACCAATCACAAGGTTAACAGTCAGCGAAGGGGAAATACAAAGCAAAATACTCTTCCTACAAACTATGCCTTCTCTTCCGTCTCTAAAACAACATATGAATAGCTTGGGCATACCCATCTATTTCACGATAGTCTACTCGACCTATCCTCATAGTCGCTCCAAAGAAAACATCTCACTACTACAGAGTTCGATTGAACTCTTTTATCTTATGATACTGTTGACTCACGTCACGAGGATCTCGTATTGAGCAGTCAATATTTCACTCACATAGGCCTCTAAGAAAAAAATCATGCTCACTATGCGAGGACTACACACAGATTCAGCCCAAGAAAAGCTTTTACCAAGACAAAAACAAACATTTAGCCTAAAACTAGCCATGAGTCGACAAATCTACAAATATCCACTAATGTTATTCATGGCTCAAGTTTATATCTGCTATGACAAGGTCACTTGAGCTTGGTTTAGAAAAATCGAACTCAACGGCCATTGTTCACTATCATCTCTAAATGTCACCCGAATTTTAAGAATTAAGCAGAAAGCATTCCCCTAATTTAGGTTAAAGATCTAACACCCACGGTATAAAACTTCAACCATTATTTTGCTATCACATAGCAGTTACTCTTTTATTTCGAAAAGGAAAAAAAAAACGAGGCAGAAAAGAAATGTATACATGCTATCACATTCATTTATCGTGGTATGAAAAACAAACAACTCCCAACAGTCCTTCCTTTCCTTTCAACTGGGTCGATTCACAAGGAAAAAAAGCGAAGCCCATTCTAAATGCCATAACAGATAAAAAAAAAAAAAGAAGGACATTCAATTCATGACATAATAAAAGGGTAGCAGAAGATTGCAAGGGCAGGTTTAACATGCCTGGTTTAAAACGCCATCTCGATATGCATCTGATTGTTTCAATGCAGCTGCTTGCCCTTAACCCAAAGTGCCCTGCGAGCTCGTGCTAGCGCCACATTCACGCGGTGAAAAACAGCTACAAAGCCAACCCCATGATTTGAAGCTCGGACACAAGACATAAAGATTACATCACGCTCCTGGCTCTGAAAGGCATCTACCGTAATGATAAATAAACCTTTTCCTTCATCAGATTGGGGACAACATCAAACTCTTGGTGCAAACATTACAGTTGTAGCTTGTAAGGTGTGATAATTCCAACAGAAAACTTTATGCCTGCCAACCTGGTGACTCGTTGAAAAAGCTCATAAAATTGCAAAGCAAAACGTGCTTCATGAATATTCTGATATGAAACAGATCCGTCTCCATGAGATTCTCTTCCATGAGTTACATCGTAAGACAAGTAAGAAAACAATAGAGAATCTTAGAAATAAATTTCATCAGGTCTTCTGGTAACACTCTTGCTGTCACTTAATCGATCTTGAAGATACAAACTCAGTACATGATCTGGATCTGAAAAATATCCTTCTACCTTCATCTCCCAAGACATTTTCTCCAACATTGCATAGATCTCCTGTGCCTGTGGGTGTGATCTGTCACCTTGAAGGAGAATCCCAAATTGAGGATGCAGTCGATACAGAGCAGATAACATCATAGTTGGATGACCTGCTTGTTGGAGGCGCTCACGAAGGCTTCTACTATACTGTAACGTGCTCGCACTGGCTGGAAACAAAGCAAGGGTATCTTGTGGATCCCCGACAAGAACACATCTCACAGCGCCCAATGAAAGTGGAGGAAACACGCCTACCTCACTGGCTTGCAGCTTCATCACAAAAAAACCACCACCACTGTCTTGGTGTCGTAGCCAGCAGGAAAATTTGAGATGAAGACGTGTACATTGGCAGCCTTTGCAGAAGCTATCACTTCCTCTTCATTCGCATCCTCCTTTCCATACAATATGTTTTCCCTTATACTAGTCGAAAACAACACAGGCTCCTGGCTCACAAACCCTATTTGTTGTCTCAGCCACTTGGTATTTAAAGTTTTGATGTCAACATCGTCCACCAGTATTTTCCCTTGAATGGGGTTATAGAACCTTTCCAGCAATGAGATTATGGTGCTCTTTCTAGATCCACTGCCACCAACAAGACCTAATGTGTTGCTGCGGGTATCTGTAAATCAAAAATCTTGTAAAACTGTGACATCAGGGCGTGACGGATATCTGAACCATACATTTTGAAACTCTATGGCGCGCCTTGCAGCTGATCTAGATTTTGCAACAACTGATCACGACTGTGGTCACGTGCAACTAGAACATCAGGATCAACACCAACGGTTCCTTGGGATCGCCTTGCGGCATTTGGCCACACTTAACTCTCTCTGGAGGCCACCGATTTTCCGAGATAAGTTTACTTCTCTGCCCTGTAGCTGCTGCATATAGCCAAATACTTCCTCACGACACTTTCCTAGGAAAAGTTCAGTTCTACACTCCACCGATATCGCTGCGCGGCAAAGACGATTTTGAGAACCCACACCCACCCTCGCAACATCAGGGCGATAGACCTTCATTTCACCATCAATGAATCCACTATCCAGAACACGCTGTAGCAATTCATCTGTTGCAGCATTTGATGGAGCGCAAACAAGCATTCGTGGTTTTGGGCAGAAAACAATAGGTAGACCACGTGAGACAGCAGATGCAAGTCAACATTTTAATAAATGGGCATGTGCGGCCACCAACCAGGAAGTTGAACATGCCAAGAAGGTGCAGGGGGTTTTTAATGCAATGGCAGGTGGCCATTAAAGCCACCCACCTCCAGCCGACCAAGGAAACAAGGTCACAAAAACATTAACATTCCCATTAAATTATGTTTCCAGTCGGATCTGTGACCCTTTTTAAAAATCTCCTTTTAACATTGAAGTCGCTATTTTCCAAAACATAGCTTCATGTCAAATCTCACAATGATCTTGACTCCATGGGTCTTGATTAATAGAATGCCTAGGTTTTGGTTTATGTCATAGTCGAGGTCTAGGTTATACTGTTTAGAAACGTCAAGTCTTACCTTAGGAAAAAAAATTGAAGTCCTTAGATATAGTTAACATGATATCAACAAGATACCACAAGATATGATAGCATAACATAACTGCAACCACTTTATTGAAATCACGAAGACAGAATAAAGACTTGAAACCAAGCCACTATGTCAAATATCAAATGAACTCAAGGTAAGATTGTCAAACCAATAAATGTCAACTAAGGTCACAAGGCAATAATGAAATTGAATACGGAAATGGCGTATTGATGTGATATCCTTCTTTAAATAGGTTAACGCACAGGACATTACACAGTCCACACACAAAGGTGTCATTGCGACAAGGACTAGGGTACACGCCGAACGGGGCGTTACAACTTGAGTCCTGATATTGTCGTGAATGTCAACCCTTGTTGCTCCCTACTGCCTATGTCAACTATCGCCCAGTTGTGATTGAGACATTGTGACTTGTGAATCATAAGAGCCCATGACATCTTCAAAGAAACTTGTATGTGATGTCCCCTCGATACTAGAGGTAGATCTAGAGACCTCACTTGTTCAAGGAATCAGTTGACCATATTTGTGTCAACACACAAATTGCACACCAACATGATATGTTGACCAATGCAAAGCAACACCTCACTCTCTAACTGGTCATCGTTATTTTATCCATATGTCATGTTTCTCACACGTGTTGCAACTCGTGCCACATGTGCATTCAATTTCTTAAGCATGTTCTCGTTATGAAATTTCACTTAGACATTCGTCGAAAACAAATGACTGGAAGAGTCGAACACAAACCTTCCTCTGCACCAAAGCATGAATCGGTTCTGCACATCAACACTTCCCAATCGTCAATTGTGGGATTCACATTTATCAAATTAGACAAGTTACAGAACGTCACTTGATCCACACTATCCACTTCTTAAAGGAAAATCATGTCCAAAGTCATAACCGATGAAAATTAATTCCATAACTTTTTTCGTTTCGTTCTTCCCACATACATATGTATGTCCTTTATAGGGGGCAGATGAGTAAGATCCTCGATAAAAACTAAAAATCTACCTTTGTAGATGATGTTCTATTGCGAAGTGAATGCTTCTTGCAAGCGCATATCAATTCTTTTCAATAGTTTCAAATCCACGAAACTCAGTTCATAAAAAGAATGCATTAATAATGTCTCATCTCTTGAAATATAGCCAACACCTGCTTGTTCAGAGGTCTCATGTCGCGCAACGAAATTCTCAACGACACATGTAATGTTGTTTTGCGGATGTTGAAAACAACTCCCGTTGGTGCCAAAAGAAGCAAAGGACTCTTATTTGGAGCAAAGTTGTTTGCCAACACACACTTAATGTAATTGATCAAGAAATATTTACCTGTTCCAACAATACCTTGTATGATCATTATTAAGAGGAAAGCAAATTTTTTATCAAGAAAAGGCATTTCGTCTAAGACGTGAATGCAAATGTTTATGGAGATAGCTCAAAATGTACGGATTGGATGAATAATATTGAAGAAATGTAACATATTTTACAATTCTAGTTGTTGCATATATTTGTTAGTCAGAACACATGTACATGTAAGGGGAAATCGAGTGTCTATTTAATGAGACACGAAATAGATAAATTGTGTAGTGGGTGTAACATTATAATGTAGTAATTGCACATAGTTTTAGTATTATTCATCTGGTCTCTATAAATTGCATTTAATTGTCACAAGTTCATGCGCATTATTCATCTGAGAAAATACGAGCTTTATAGGGCTAAAATTTAAAAAATGGAAGGAATTCTGCAGGTGCCAATTTTGAAACCCAACTATGTTGATTTATTCTCGTAGCACTTTGTAGGCATGGTTTTTAGTTCTAAGCTCGAGTAATATAAGAAAATGATTTCATGAAGAAACACTTATTTATCGAGCCCCTTAAGGGAATGGACATATGACCGAATGGGGGATTTTATCCGTTTATCAAGATTTTAATTTTGTAATTTGTTAATGACATCATTTATTTTGTGTGCACAAAATTAATTTGTTAGGTAAGGAGAAGACAAATAAAAAGTTAGAAATAAAAAGGTGGGAATTGAAACCCTAAATATCCCACACCTTTTCCATGGATTAGAATACAACACAATAATTAATTAATCGTTTATTGAACACTGAAAAATGCCACACAATGTATTAACTTCAAATTAATTTACTATATATATATCAAACCGTTTTACCATATGCAACTATGAATCAAATTGAACCTGTGATTAAATGCACATTTCCTAAGACATCCCTAAAACTAGCATCCCATACATATTAGCAAATTTCAAATCATTTTATTTCACTTCATTTCGTAACCAAGGAGAGAGAAAAAGAATGGAAGAGAGAGAAACACCATTTTGTCAAAAGTTCTATTTCACACAACAAGTTACACAATGGAGTTTCAAACAGTTATTTACATGTGTCAAAAGTTTCCACGGTGGTTTGGCAACCCAACAGGGGTCCTGCAACTTTCATTTTACATTTTCCTATTAGCTACAAAAATTTTCAACTCAGGCTCGGAGGCTAAGAAACCACTTTCAAACGTTGTCTTCCCATGAGAAAACACACCACAGTTAAATTTCTACGTGTCCACTTATATACCTAGATTTCATAGGAACTGACGGAATTTGGAACTAACGAACAATTTACGATTGGCGGCTAGTTTTTTGAGGCCATAAGTCGTAATTGGCCTAGTTGCAAATGATTAAAAGTTAGCTCAACGGATCAGTAAACCACATCCAAAACTAATGTTTGATGGATGTATGCACCAAGATAAAAGTCCTACAAGTTCCCCCATATATGGATAATACACCGAGTCGGCGGAATTCGAACTAGAAAACTGTTTTCAAAAGGCAACATGTTTTCTGGAGCGACAAGTCGTAATTGGTCCGGTTTGACTTCGTCAAACTGTGACCAGAGGCCAACAAAATGGCTTTTCCAAACTATACAGAAAACTGTTTTTCCTCAGATTGAAAGTACCAGGAAATTGTCTAGTAAAAATACTAGAGGTTTGCGAAGATGGATAAGCATTTCGTTGTCTAGGATTCAAATGGCGGTTCAAAACGAAAGCCAACTTTATAGTTTTAGTAGCTTCTTATAACTATAAAATGGTGTAACATTGCTCCCAGTAGGGTGTCAAAAAAATCACAAATGTTCATTCGGGGTCAAATCAAAGGTTAAGGTGACTCCCCACATAACAAGATACACGAATGAAACATAACATCTCATTTTCGAAGTTACGAAGGGTACTTAACGAGTCTCCGAAAACGTAATTTATCTATTTAAATAGAGTGATGGTCAACATTTTTACCGAGAAGTCAAATTTCATCTCGTCGATAAAACAAAATTGCAGTGATCTAGTTTAGGCAGGGAGTTTTCTAAATCACCTCAGAATGAGGGTTGAAGTTCATGGTTTAATACAAAAGGGTTATTTTGATTGTGTGAGTTACGATATGACATTTATTGATTTGTAACCAGTTAATATAAAAAATTAAATGTATGATAATTCTAAGCTTTTAAAATTATCTTTCGTCACAAATGAGAAACTAAAGTACGATAATTACGAAAGAAAAAGAGAGATGAACCATGCCTAGAGGAACGAAGCCAGTCAAACCCGCGGGATTGAGTTTGGCATCACACGTTGGTGTTTCGTCAAACATTTCACAAGCACCGATCTATCCTCCACGATGACACACAAATCTTCTCGATCCCTTGAAAATTTCAAACAAGATATGTTTCCCATTATGTTTTGATGATTGACTAAGGCCTGCTCAAGACTCCAAACTGAACATACACTGCAATCATTAAATTCCATTTTGACCCAGGCTGGGAAGGTGCTGGCAAAGGTTGTAGAAATATGGATTTGCACCTACTCGCCATATTTTCTTGAGAGTTTCTAAGACTTTTCAACGAACTCATTTTTTGTATATCCGACAAAAGTTGCAGTCCACGAGCCACATTTCATGTGTTTAAAACTAACAGTTCACCTGTCAACGCATGCTTCCACGTTTTTGCATACCTATCTACCAGAGCACCTCAAACTACAACATCTGACACTATTTCTATATCTTGTATGCTTTGATGGATGTCCATACTCTGTCCCGTAGCTCGCATCTGGCACTAGACGGGAGACACTAGCAACAGTTATTGAATCTGACTTTAAATCTATCAGTAAAATTTCCTCAAAAGTCTCTATAGCCTTTTCAACAAACCCATTTTGTTTATATCCTACAATCGTTGCAGGAAGAACTGTTAGGGAACATACAACTACGAAATCTGACAAAATTTACATTTCGACACTGACAGGGAGGAGCTGGAATGAATTCAGATTTCCATTATGCTTTGACGGATGTCCTTTCCCTGTTCTAGCACTTCCTTTTCAACGCAGGCTGGGAGTATGTGGCAAAAACGTGAGTTGATCAGGTTGGAGGTTTGCCTGTTGCAATGTGACTTTCTCGAGGGAAAACCCATATCTTCTGCACACTGTCGTGGACTCTCATGGCCGCAACTATCCAAACAATGTTAAATTTACAATGTTTCCTTGGGTTTTAGTGTGTCACAGTCTCTGGATCCAAATAAAGTGCTTGCATTATTACTCAAGGAAAGTGACAGGTTTGAAAAGCTTCTTAGGACGTGACAGGTATTAAAGTCTTTATGGGCACCATATCTTGTAGGATCTCTTCCACACGCCATACCTGCCATAAATCACCGTCCACCAACCACATTCATTTTTATTTTTATTTTTGTATTTTGAGTTGGGCACTACATTTCCCTCACCTTATAAGAGCATCTTCCTCGATGCGATGCACTTCCGAAACTCGAAGGGTTGGTAGGGAAGAAAGTCAATAAGGACACACGTCGCTTAACAAAACAACTGGGTGATACAACACAACCACAAGAGATCAAACTAAATTTAGAAATATCTTAAATTTTAATGTTCTGTGAAGATTGGCAGTTCTCTTTTACTTTATTACTTAGTTTTTTCCTTTAAAGTATTTATTCATCTCAATGCTTATTATTTCACTATTTAAGAGTTTAATTATCTTGTGTTCGTCGGTGCCTAACAAAATTGACATCACAATACCACATTAAGGACAAACAAAACACTAATGGTTCACAAGACATATTTCTACATACTTCCACGACTGTATCACATCAGAAGAACTCAACTAACCCAAGGACAGAACATACATAGCTCTCACAACATAGTACTTGTCACACATGTGCTCCCGACACAATAGTACCCATAACATAAGTAGACTACAACAACGTGGAATTCCCAACAGGTACACATACGAAGGTTTCACAAAACTCTAGACCATAACTATAGCTACATAGTGTCAAGATGGAAACAATGTCCCAAGACATAAACCAATCTTAAGAGTACACAAAGCCATAATACTAACACCATACACCTCCCACAACATCATGAAACAAATCCATATACCTCCCAAAACATCACCAACAACTACATGAAATAAAATAAAATAAATAAAACTCCAAGTGCACTAATCACACACACATACACAAGTCTCTTATGCCTCCCTCAAAGCATCACAAAACAACTCCATATACCTCCCAAGCATCAATCACACCCACACAAATATTTTATGGCTCCCTCAAGTCTCTTATGCCTCCCTCAAGTAATAAAAATAAAGATAAATTTTCCTTTTCACTCCCCAAAAGAGGTCGGTCACCCTATGGCCCTGCGTGCACAGGGTCCAGATACCTCTAACCCAAGTGACATAATAACTCATGGTTCAACAACCTGCTAGTTATATGTAACTCCTTGGGGTGTACCCCCATACAACGAAGCGGGTCCATAGGTTCCACCACTTCATGGTGAATCTCATGACCCTATTCCAATACATTACGACATTAGAACCAACACAAACAAACCATTCAAATGCCAAGTGGCAAGATCGAAAGCTTTGGGCTAAGCTATAAAATTTTTAAACTTAAAAATAAAATTTAAATCTAAGCAAAACAAATGGCCAAATAACCATAGTTAGTGTAAAAATTTTCATGTTAGTACATCAACCATATAAATGCCCAAAATATAAGAACATGTTAATCAAGAAAATTGTTGGTTCTAGCAAGAAAATGGGAAGTTTTCAATTTACGAATAAAATACATGTATAGGAATAACACATTACAATAACTACGCGACCTTATATGGCCACCAGGGGGTTACTCAATGAGTTGCTGACACTCGGAACATCGAGCCTCACTCGTAAAATAACATATCAAATAATACAATTGTCATCATCTCTATCTGAATCATCCCGCCACCACTTTGACAAGGCTCAACATAGTCAAAATCACATAGGTTGAATCCATACGATAACCATATCAGGAGAGAGAAAGGAGTACAAGTCACCATCTACTGAGCCTAAGGTGTCCACGAAACACAATATGCATGACACCCGTTGAGCAAGTTCCACACATACCAAATGAACAAAAGTGGGTTTTCAACCTATATAAGGCTCCACTTCCTATCTTGTACTCGGCTCAAGTGACTGGTCAACGGTACACATTTCCTCACTCCAAACATACACCTTTTACCGATTTCCCTCAGGGTCGGTTAGTGTAGGTTCCACAACATAACATATAGCTACATCACTAACACAATGGTGATTCACTCACATAAACCATAGCGTCGTACGCATGGTATATATACATAGTATAACACAATCATTAATTTTACGGGTTACGATACATCACATTACCACATTCTACACCCAAAGTGCAATCACTGTACATTAGAGATCATACACTCACCATATGCCCCTAAATCACGACATGAACCATCCCATTTTACATGAATTTTACGTATGAGGAACACAATGTATAACCTTACAACATATAGTCAATTCCAATTACAACATGGTGACAACATCACGATAAAATCCAATTCACTTTACAACAATTTTGTCATGTAATACCTCAATACACCTTCATATCACATAATGCCAAAATGCTCCAATACTCCGCAATCCACAATAACATTATTTTTCACACACAATAAGGTGGTACATCACACATGAATTCCTCATTGAATCAACAAAAAGAGAGTGAATACTCTCATCACAAGCACATAACCATGATAACAAATACGCACTAAGTGACATGCACCGCATGTGCTTTGATAAGGTCACAATTACAACATTGTTGACAGCATGCTTATATCACAATACTCTTCCAATATCCACCACCATCATGCAACACCATCACAACTCCAATCTGCCTCAGAGGTTCGAGAGCATGAACCTTTGATCTGATACCAAATGTAACGCCCACATTTTACACAGAAAAATAACAGTAAAATACCAGGATAAATTTTTCTTGACTTACATTTCTCACTACACAACACCGCAAGGGCTCCAAATACAGAAACTTGACAATGCATACTACACTTACATAATTCATCCACTCACATAGACACATAACAACACTATATACATGTTGATGCCACACTTTCCCCAATGAACAAATGCTAGCAATGACCCAACAATAAAAAAAAAGGACCCAAGGATTGACAAGCCCACACACATCATTACCATGATTACCTCTTAATTACGATTAGCATTCTAGGAATATTATTATGCAAGGATAATTTTTCAATTTTCCACATACATATTCTTCAATTCATTTCACATTCAACTTATTGTTCGACCATTTAAGTTTTGTCTTTATCCCCTAAGACAATCTCCATGACTTACATAATTAAATTCCATATTTCCAATTACATACACAGTTCCTAATTCTCTCGTTCTTATGTCAAAGGTTTGTTTCTTAAAATATGTTTATTTGACGTTTAAATTTTATTTTTTTATCTACATGAAGTAAGGGGACCAACCATAAGTTGTCGAGGGAGAAATAATACGATTCAAAGAGGTGAAGGTTCAAGTTTCCCTTTCCTAAAAAACATCCATCCATTAGAAGCACATTTGTTGTCATACTATGGTTGTTTTAGTTCCAAAGTTTAGTTGATTCAGTTAAGCCTTTACATGACATAATATTATTTTATTTTATTTTTAGTGGACTCTATAATGGCTCAAAAGCCTAGTCCCACCACGAGCAGTTTATATCCACTCTCCACAAAAAATTCAATTCTTAAATCAACCATAAGGACTTCAAGTGAAATTGTTATCTTAATCCATTGACACATATAATATTGTTTCTCATTTCATTTACATTGTTTCTTAGATCTCTTTTGGCTTCACTTAATAGCATGAAGAGTTACGAAATTACGTATCTAACATCTTGAAGAAGTATATCTTTTGTTATCCCAAAGTTTTCTCTAACCAAGGGAATTCATATTCTTTTTAACATAAGTAAATGTCAAATTGAGTTATAAGGATTCCAAGAGTGAAATTATTCTCATCCTCAAATACCTTTTTCCTTTTATATGATTTACTCTTACATCACACCAAGGTCTCATTTAGAGCATCATTTTATAACATTTGTAACATAATAAACTCATACTTTTCACTAATGGATTCACTACTACATGGAGTGTAACCTAGCACGAGACAACTCAATTCTTTGCTCTCATGCACAACAGTGTTAACGTGTGCTAGAACCAAGACATCCACTTGTGCATTTTAAATCCCACCAAGAGAACAATCATAGAAATGCCATAAGAAAAACTACCTTGGTATAATTCCAACTGCACAGGTAAGGATCTATGCCCCAAATACAAAAGATATTTAAGGTGAGAAGACATGTTTAAGGTAGACAATCTTCATGAAAGACCAAGGTGATATGTTGTTAGTAACTAGGGTGACACATTTAACTAAGAGGTACTAAAGAGTTCATTAACAAGAGTTTAAGTCATAGAACAACTATTTCACGATCTCCATTTATGTCATTTGGATCCAATAGGGACTTCATTCGCTGATGAAATTAATTTCTAGATCTAATCTCGTAAGCCCTGGCAATCCAAAATGATACTAAAGGAGTATTAGCTCTACTTACCTGATAGATGGTAAGGTTATACTGCATAGTCGTTGCTTCGAACAAGGACTCATAAGGTGACTTCCAAGGCGGTCTTGACCACTCAACACGGTGTCGAAGCCTGAAGAGAGGACATTCTCCTCGCGGTTACCAAAACTAGAAGGAAACCACATACTGGATAAAGGTTGACCATGTTATTCCTAAAAGATGGGTTCACGACAATGTCGCTAAACATAATGACTATGACGGTAAACTCCAACTAGGGGTTTTATTTACCTAACCTAGGAGGCGCCATCGAGTACAAGGTTTAAGTTTATTCTATGGTTTCATTTTTTTATTCTACGCTACGAAGGATCACACACATTAAGACAAGTTATGCACAGATCTTATACTAGGGTTGAGTGTTTCGATTAAATCTCTTTATTACATTTACAAGGTAAGAATACAACACAATAATTAATTAATCGTTTATTGAACACTGAAAAATGCCCCACAATGTATTAACTTCAAATTAATTTACTATATATATATATATCAAACCCTTTTACCATACGCAACTATGAATCAAATTGAACCTGTGATTAAATGCACATTTCCTAAGACATCCCTAAAACTAGCATCCCATACATATTAGCAAATTTCAAATATAACATTTCTATAGCATGGGACTACATTATACATATATTCATTTTACAATGACCTATAAAAATTACAATAATAAATAATGAAATACACATCGTCTTTTCGTCATCGTTCTTACATCCTGCAAAACCATGTGAGCATGAAATCAACGATAAATCACTGGAATGGAATCCACCCTAATCTAACATAATTAATGTCTTCAGTTTCCCATTTACATATAATAATTATAATTTGCATTCGAAATAAAATGTTTAGAAATATGTATTCATTTCATTTCATTTCACTTCATTTCGTAACCAAGGAGAGAGAAAAGAACGGAAGAGAGAAAAACACCATTTTGTCAAAATTTCTATTTCACACAAGTTACATAATGGAGTTTCAAATAGTTATTTACATGTGTCAAAAGTTTCCACGGTGGTTTGGCAACCCGAGAGGGGTCCTGCAACTTTCATTTTACATTTTCCTACTAGCTACAAAAATGTTCAACTCAGGCTCAAAGGCTAAAAAACTAGTTTCAAATGTTGTCTTCCCATGAGAAAACACACCACAGTTAAATTTCTACGTGTCCACTTACATACCAAGAGTTCATAGGAACTGATAGAATTCGGAACTAATGAACAGTTTACGATTGGCGGCTAGTTTTCTGGGGCCATCGGTCGTAATTGGCCTAGTTGCAAATGATTAAAAGTTATCTCAAGGGCTCAGTAAACCACATCCAAAACTAACGTTTGATGGATGTATGCGCCAAGATAAAAGTCCTAAAAGTTCCCCCATATATGGATAATACACCAGAGTCGGCGGAACTCAGAACTAGAAAACTGTTTTCAAAAGGCAATATGGTTTTTGGAGTGACATGTCGTAATTGCTTCGGTTTGACTTCGTAAAACCGCGACCATATGCCAACAAAATGGCTTTGCCAAACTATATAGAAAACTATTTTTCCTCAGATTGAAAGTACCATGCAATTGTCTAGTAAAAATACTAGAGGTTTGCGAAGATGGATAAGCATTTCGTTGTCCAGGATTCAAATGGCAGTTCAAAACGAAAGCCAACTTTATAGTTTTAGTAGCTTCTTATAACTACAAAACAATGTAACATTGCTCCCAGTAGGGTGTCAAAAAGATCACAAATGTTCATTCGGGGTCAAATCAAAGGTTAAGGTGACTCCCCATATAACAAGATACACGAATGAAACATAACATCTCATTTTCGAAGCTACGAAGGGTACTTAACGAGTCTCGAAAAACACAAATTTATCTATTTAAATAGAGTGATGGTCAACATTTTTACCGAGAAGTCAAATTTCGTCTCGTCGATAAAACAAAATTGCAATGATCTAGTTTAGGCAGGAAGTTTTCTAAATCACCTCAGAATGAGGGTTGAAGTTCATGGTTTAATACAAAAGGGTTATTTTGATTGTGTGAGTTACGATACGAAATTTATTGATTTGTAACCAGTTAATACAAAACAATTAAATCTATGATAATTCTAAGCGTTTAAAATTACCTTTCGTCGCAAATGAGAAACTAAAGTACGATAATTACGAAAGAAAAGGACAGATGAACCATGCCTAGAGAAACGAATCCAGTTAAACCCGCGGGATTGAGTTCGGCATCACACTTTGGCGTTTCATCAAACATTTCACAAGCACCGATCTATCCTCCACGACGACACACAAATCTTCTCGATCCCTTGAAAATTTCAAACAGGATATGTTTCCCATTATGTTTTAACGATTGACTAAGGCCTGCTCAAGAATCCAAACTGAACATACACTGCAATCATTAAATTCCATTTTGACCCAGGCTAGGAAGGTGCTGACAAAGGTTATAGACATATGGATTTGCACCTACCCACCATATTTTCTTGAGAGTTTCTAAGACTTTTCAACGAACTCATTTTTTGTATATCCAACAAAATTCGTAGTCCACGAGCCACGTTTCATGTGTTTAAAACTAACAGTTCACCTGTCAACACATGCTTCCACGTTTTTGCATAGCTATCTACCAGAGCACCTCAAACTACAACATCTAACACTATTTCTATATCGTATATGCTTTGATGGATATCCATACTCTGTCCCGTAGCTCGCATCTGGCATTGGACGAGAGACGCTAGCAGTAGTTATTGAATCTGGCTTTAAATATGTCCATAAAATTTCCTCAAAAGTATCTATAGCCTTTTCAACAAACCCATTTTGTTTATATCCTACAATCGTTGTAGGAAGAACTGTTAGGGAACATACAACTACGAAATCTGACAAAAGTTTCATTTTGACGCTGATAGGGAGGAGCTAGAATGAATTTAGATTTCCATTATGCTTTGACAGGCATCCTTTCCCTGTTCTGGCGCTTCCTTTTCAACGCAGGCTGGGAGTATGTGGCCAAAACATGAGTTGATCAGGTTGGAGGTCTGCCTATTGCAATGTGACTTTCTCGAGGAAAACCCATATCTTCTTGCACACTGTCATGCGCTTTCATGGCCGCAACTATCCAAACAATGTTAAATTTACAATGTTTCATTGGGTTTTAGTGTGTCACATTCTCTGGATCCGAATAAAGTGCTTGCATTATTACTCAAGGAAAGTGATAGGTTTGAAAAGCTTCTTAGGACATGACAGGTATTAAAGTCGTTCTGGGCACCCATATCCTATTGGATCTCTTCCACACGCCATACCTGCCATAAACCACCATCCACCAACCACATTCATTTTTTTAATTTTTTTTTGTATTTTAAGTTAAGCACTATAACACACACTTGGGCATGGATTGGTTGCCTGCAAATAGAGCCAAAGTGGATTGTTACCACAAGATCATATCTTGTACAGATGATCTAGGAGTTGAGGTAGTAATAGCTGGGGCCAGGAGACCCGTTTCTATTCACACCATCTCCGCTATGCAACATAAGCGGTGTGTGCGACGGGGTTGCCAGATGTATGCGGTTACATTTAGTGACTGATTAGAGGATGGGTATAGTGAGCCATTATTAGATGTGTAACGACCCAAATAATCACACACGAACAACACAGTGAAATACAGGATAACTTTTTTTTTTGACTTGCTTGACACATAACATGACGCAACATGTCGTCACCAAGTATACAACTAACACTGTGAACAACTTGATACAAGGATGGCCATAAAGGCAGCACGGAAACGTTCACACCTATCAAGGACAATCTACTTTTCTTTTTGACAAGACAACATAGAAGTCCAATCACAAAACACACTTACAGTTAGGGCCAACCACAAGGAGATATTCTTGAGGGTTATTTATTTTAAAAGGACATCTTGCAATTCTTAGCTTACGTTTTCAAGGAGGCTCAAGATATGATCCGTATAATTCAACTTGCCAAGCCAAGATTATTCCTTTGACATTGAGTAATTATCTTTAAATCTTCTCTATTATGACATTTATTTACTTAATTCGTTTATCAAGAAAAATGAGTATTTAAATTGAAGCTAAGGCTCTTAACCAGAATTAACAACAACTTTACTTAGGTTTCGCTAAAAGTATTAACAAGGAGTAAAAGAATTCACTTTCCCAATGGCTGAGAGATAGATTGTGTGGTTTCAAAATTGTTTTCTCCTGTTTATTAAATCTTATTATCTTCAAACAATTAACAGTTCATTTCACCTTAGGGTCATTTTACCAATTTTACCATAAAAGGCATAATGTTCACTAGAGGAGCTAGGGTTATCGTGTTATAAAGTTTACTTGCAATGATAGTCTTGCCCTTGTTTACTTAAAGAATTTCTTGCTCTCAAGTTGGTGACCCCTATGTTACTTTATTTGAATACAACTTTCAATTTAACTTCCAGAAGTATTAAACAATCCCATGTTAGTTTACTTATGACACTTTATTACTAAGTCATGGCAAGGTTTAACTCAAAATTTATTCTCAAGGCAAAGTTGAAGCAACACTCATTTACGAGAACAAAACAAGATTACATCATTTCTTAAAATACTGATACTCCACAAGTCACTCAACAACAATAACCAAATTTTCTTATAATTTCAAAGATGGTCAAACAATACAAGGTTTCCAAAGTTCAGATGACAAAGTCCACAATACTTTATACTAAGACATAAATCCTCTTTTAAACTTTCCACTAGACGTTAACAAAAGTTGAACAACATAAAAAGGTTTCGAGCAAAGGATCTTCTCAACTGAGGTTGATGACAAAAGTCTACAAATCTATCCCTCATCTACACGCAAAATCCATCTGCAGCAAATTTTCTACAAGAGTCAGTTCACGAGAACTGAGCAAGATAAGGCTACACAAAACCACCATAACTATTATCTAACAATATCACGAAAAGGAAGCACTTTATTACAAGAATTGGTTCAAACCTCTAAACACTATTAACACATCAAGTTATAATAAAGTCTTCATCATGCCAATCAAAGAAGGAGAAGACCTTGTACTTCAGTTAGGAGCAAAAGCAACGAAAGTAATAATCGTATGAGAATGGCCCTTGGCCCTATAAGGAGATATAAACAATCTAGCAAAGAACAGAATTCCCATCAAGTAAGTAAATAACAATAATTACAAGATTGAGATTTGCTACAAATAGACCAACCATCTAGAATTTAATCAAAGGTACCAACGCATAGGCTAAAATAATACATTTCTAAAAAACAAAAGTTGATCGCCCAAGAAAGGGGAAACACGGGTTTCAAAATTTAACACAAAAAGTCATGTATAAATGGGTTTCAAACTGGAAATCAATTAGAGTATACACACAACATAAGTTTGAAGCGAAGACATAGTATACTAGTTTTGACCATTAACTACCAAGAGATCTACCAATCATCCAGGAAGGGTCAAAGTCTCACAGGCTAGTGGCAAACATGTGAGAGAAGAAAGGGGGGGGAGGTTCCGTCCAACAAGAGTATACAATAATGTCATCAACAATTTTATAACACTAAAGGTTTGCAAACTTCCACAACAATTCTAATGTTTGATTAATTTAAAATAAATTATCCATTTCCCGAAACAACCGTATTTTAAGGCAACCCTTGGTAACACAATACCAACCGTCCACAAATAGATACAAACAACCATATTCTAAGTGGCATTATCAAAACAAAACCTTCCGCTATGAATCCATAAGACTAACAAATGAAAGCTGAGTTTTTCCCGAAGATTAATCACATTTAAGGAAATTTCCATCACAAACTATTACGGTAATTACGTGCATAAAAACCGACCAATATTAATTAATAGCGTTAACATTACAAGGGAGAAAATAATGCAAGTTAGGAAAAATAGAAGAGCGCCATCAGCAATAATTCTGAGAGGGGATTAGACCAACTATTCTAGTGTCAACGAGGTACAGGATTCACACAATGAAACCTCCAGCTTAGTTGATCCGAAAAGCTAGTTATGGTTCAAGTTGATAGGGATGGTCAAGGCACTTCCTGAGGATGGCCTTAAAAGCCTAGAAACAAGATGAAAGATAGTATAAGAGTCTAAACACGTGAGACGGAAAAACACGTTGCAAACAAACCTTTTCATTCTACCAGTTTTAATACCAAAACTCTAAGCTGGCTAGCCCACGCATTGCTCACACAATCCTACAACCTTTCTTTCTCGATGCCAAAAGGTTATCAAAGGGACTTGCGAAGGAGCTAACAAAGAACGTCAAGGACAAACTTGGGTGCTAGGAAGGGGGTTTCATAGTTATCGTAAACTTACTTCCATGATATCGAAAATACTAGCTTGATCAACATAATAACTTGCAACTCAATCGCCGAGAAGAATTAATACATAAACAAACAGACGAAGGTCTATCATTCGAGTAAGAGAAACATAACATTCAGAGGAGAGAGCACACACATCCTTTCGACCAACATACTGTCAACGATAAAAGCTAAAACAAGAAAGAACAAGCAGAAAGGGGGAAATCTCCCATCATGACATCCAACTGATATATCAAAGCAAGGAAAAATGGCTCGATTTCACAATATTTTTTAATAAAATAACAGTAGAAAAGTGTAGAAATATCTTGCCTTTTCTCCAGATTCAGAAGGTTTCAAGGACACCGCCCGGACCAGCAACAACCATCCTCAGGTCGAATCTCCCCTTTTTGGTGGGCACTCAAGCTCCATTCTGATGTCTGAATTTTCCCACCCAATGTTCTTTGGAAGCCATTTTCAATTCCCCAATCTGCCTGTCACTAGAATATCTCAAGTCTCTAAGACAAGTGCGACTTTCATCAACACGTACAGAATCCCTAGCACTGAGCTGTTTCCCATGCATACAGGTGGGAGATATTTGTTTTTCAAAAAGATGCTCCTCATGCTTTAATCTATGTCTGCTGGATTCTTTTTCTTTCACAGGTTGAACCACAGAAGGTTTAAGGTTAATATCATAACACTTTTCAGAGGAAGCAACATCAGAATATGACTTAGAAGTCTTGAGACCCTCTGCTCTTATTTGATGAAAAGTTTCAGTATTGGTGGAAGCATTGTCGTTCAGTTTCAGACTCTTGCCTCATAGTTTCATTGGCATTTGTCTCTATACCATCATCTTCTTTATATGTAGGTTTCTGATCATTGTTACCAGCCTGATGCTGTTTAATTGACAATTCATTCCTGTTACACCCTCCATCCTCATGCATGATTCTGTCTCTAATATTCTTCCCTCCCTCTAGTATATCATGTTGTGACTCACGTTTTATCATTTCAGAAACACAAATTTGAACATCTACATCTTCTTGTTCCTGGCATTTCTCTTGAAGAGACATATCTCTTTCAGATATTTGACATGATTGTTCTTTATGGTTGTTCCCAGAAAAACATTTAACCCTATGCTCAGCAGTATCATTTTCTACGCAGCTTCCAACCTTCCCCTGCACCAAATCACTTTTCTGTTCATTGGTCCTTAGAAGAGTTTCTTTCTCGTTACTTTGTTCAGGGAACAGGACCTTTCTATGTGAGGAAGGACTGTGATTTCTCACACTTCTGGATCCCTTTGGTATTTCCACCGGTTTCCTCAGACACTGGAGAGGCTTCAACCCTGCGACATCTACGTCTTCCATTATTCTCAAATTGCAGTCGATAAGACCTTTGATGAGGACTGAAACATGCTCGAGAGTTCCACACAGTCCTGGATGATAAAGCAGAAGTAAAATATGGAAACCTTCGAGTATGAAATACAGTATTTGGATGATTCGAAAAGGATGGAGGTATGTGAACTGTAACAGTGGGAAAAGATAACAATTCCATAAATTCGAGCGGATGACTGTCCAAATACAACTACAGCATCGTCACAAAGCCAAAAGGGTTACGCAAAAAGAAACCAGAGCCAAATTCGAGCCGACACCATCAGATGGGTTTGAGCAAGCAGCAAGGCAATTTGTGCTTCGTGAATATACTGAAATGAAACAGATCCGTCTCTATGAGATCCTCTTCCATGGGTTACATCGCAAAACAAGCAAGGTCTCAGTAGAGAATCATTGCAAAACAAATTCATCAGGTCTCCTGGTAACACTCTCACTGTCACACAGTCGATTTTGATAGAAATATCTTGAAGGAGAATCCGAATTTGAGGATGCGTTCAATACAGAACAGATAACAATGTAGTTGGACAGCCTGTTCGTTGTAAGCACTCAAAACGGCTTCTTCCTTACTGAAATGCTCCTGCCGCCTGGCAATTTATCACATAGCGGGCGATTCTTGTGGATCCCCAATCTCGAATCGAGGATACCTGTAAGCAAACAAGAAACCCAATGTAGAAAATGGGTGGCGAGAAGAGGCGCAGAAGCATTACCCAGCCTCAAGATTTGATCGAGCTTCTTCCTTGTTAAATTCACCACCTGGAGCGAAGCGACTTTCCAAAATGAAAGGGCAAGACAACTCAAATAAACTTTATCTCGTCCTTCTACTACAATCGCAAGATTTTGTAACCACCGATCACGACCGTGGTCGCGTGCAACTAGAACATTAGGTTCAAGACCAACGGTTCCTTGGGATCGCCCTGCAGCAGCTTTCGCACTTAACTCTCTTTGGAGGCCACTGATTTTTTGAGATAAGTTTACTTCTCTACCCTGTAGCTGCTGCATATAGCGAACCACTTCCTCACGACACTTTCCTAGGAGAAAATTCGGTTCTACGCTCCACCGAAACCGCACAGACAAAGACATGATTTTGAGAACCCACACCCACCCTCGCAACATCGGGCGACAGGACCTTCATTTCACCATTAATGAATCCACTATCCAGAACACGCTGTAGCAATTCATCTATTTCAGCATTTGATGGAGTGTAAAACAAGCATTTGTGGTTGGACAGACACGACAGGTAGACCACGTGAACAGCAGGTGTAAGTCAACATTTAAATGAATGAGCATGTGCGGCCACTAAAGTCTCTTGCGTGAGCAGGTCGAAAAGAAAACAAAAGATTTGCAAATCAGAGAAAATAGTGGGTGTGGCCACCCGCAAGGATTCCATCACATCATACTTTAATAGCTCCACCCTCCACGCCAAGAAGGAGATGAAGCTGACCGAGACAAAGTAGGTTGGGGGTATTACAAGATGACCATCCCATTTTGAGAGAGTTTTCTGATGTCTTTCTAGGAGAGCTACCGGAGTTACCACCCCCACGTGAGATAGATTTTCATATAGATTTGGTTCCATGAGCAGAGCCTATCTCACGAGCACCTTATCAGATGACTACCCTAGAGCTCTGTGAGTTCAAGTTACAGCTAGATGGCCTTTTGGAGAAAGGCCTAATCCATCCTAGTGTATCCCCTTGGGGGACACTAGTGATTTTTGAGAAGAAGGACGGATCCTTGAAGTTGTGTATTGATTACCACCAACTGAACAAGGTAACGATCAATAATCGTTATCCCCTTCCACGCATAAATGATTTGTTTGATCAAATGAAGGGATCCACAATTTTCTCTAAGATAGATCTTAAGTCAAGCTATCATCGCTGAGGATTACGGAAGTGGATATTCATAAGACCGTCTTCTGTATGAGATATGGCCACTATGAGTTCACAGTGGTACCTTTTGGTTTGACGAATGCCCCCGGTGTTTATGAGTTTGATGAATGGGGTATTCAGGACCTTCTTAGATCACTTCGTGCTCATCTTCCTTGATGACATTCTGATCTACTCACGTACGCGTGAGGAGCACGAGGGGCATTTTCGCTAGGTTCTTTAGTGTCTTCGTGAGCAACAACTTTATGGGAACTTGGAGAAGTGTGCATTCTTTCAGATAGAGGTGTAGTATCTGGGCCACATCATTTTTGGGGAAGGTATTGCTATCGATCCTTCCAAGATTAGAGCTATTATGGATTGACCAACACCCACTACTGTGACAGAGGTACGCAACTTCATGGGATTAGCATGGTATTACAGGAGATTTATTTAGGATTTCTCTCGGATTGCGAATCCCATCACTTCCCTTTAGCAGAAAGGGAAAAAGTTTGTTTGGTCTATCGATGTGAGCAGGCCTTCAGGACACTGAAAGAGTGCCTCACGACAACATCTATTCTTGCAGTGTCAGATCCTCATGGTGAGTTTTTCGTATGTACGGATGCTTCATTAGCAGGGCTTGGAGGTGTGTTGATGCAAGAGGTCAGAGTAGTTGCTTTTGAGTCTCGCAAACTCAAAGATTATGAGCTCAATTATCCGACTCATGATCTTGAGCTTGCGGCAGTGGTTCACGCTTTGGTTTGATGGAGGAACTTTCTTCTTGGTCAGAGATTCACACTCAGGATAGATCACTTGAGTCTTCACCACCTCTTCACGCAGCTTGATTTCAACACTCGCCAACGACATTGGATGAAGTTGCTTTGTGAGTATGATATGGAGATAGAGCATGTGAAAGGGAAGGAGAATGTGGTTGTAGATGCTCTTAGTAGACGGAGACATGTGGCTATGACCACCTCAGTGAGAATAGATTTGTGGAGCAGGATTCTATAGCATCTTCCTCATGACAACTTTTACATTGCAGCCAGAGCAGAGATTAAGTCTCAGAGACCCGTTGAGGGGAAGTTCGATGGTTTTTCTTTAGAGGTAGATGGCCTTCTCAGGCACAAAGGTCGGATTTATGTTCCCAGATATGGAGGCTTGAGGCAAGACATCTTGGCAAAGGCACATCGTGCACCCTATTCAGCCCATCCCGGGGTGAAGAAGATGCACCCCACCTTGAGACAACTATTTATCTAGAGGGGACTTTGTATAGATGTGGCTCAATTTGTGTCACGCTGTTTAGAGTGCCAGAAAGTGAAGGCTAAGCATCAACATGTAGCTGGCCTTCTCTATCCTCATGTTATACCGAGAATGGAAGTGGGACACCATTTCCATGGACTTCATTGTTGGGCTACCGATGTCGAGATACCACCACGACGCCATCATGGTCACGGTGGATAAATAGACAAAAGTGGCTCATTTTTCTCTGGTAAAGACCACTTATATAACTAGTACAGTGGCATGGGTATATCTTGATGAGATTGTCAGGTTACACGAGATTTCGTGGAAGATCATTTGTGACCACGATCCTTTGTATACTTCCTATTTTTGGACCACCATGCAGTATGCCCTCGGGACGAGGATCAACTTCAACACAACATATCACCCTGAGACAGATGGTCAAACTGAGCAGTGAATCAGATCTTGGAAGACATGCTTAGGATGTACGTTATGGACCAACAGTCCAAATGGGAGGAGTACCTATACTTGGTGGAGTTTGCCTACAATAATAGTTTTCAGAGTTCTATAGGCATGGCTCCTTTTCAGGATTTGTATGGTAGAGAGTGCAAGACACCCCTTAGTTGGGACATGTTAGAGGACAGGGTTTCTCTAGGACCAACTTTATTGCAGGACATGGAGCAGCAGGTGGTTATGATCAGACAGAGGCTGCAGGAGGCACAAGACATAGATAGAAGAAGTACGCGGATCAGCATAGGAACGATCGTAGTTTTGATGCGGGCATGAAGGTTTTCCTTCGTGTTAGGCCACACAAGAGCCCTATCCGTTATGGAAAATGTTCTAAGTTAGATCCTAGATTTGTTGGTCCTTTTGAGATCTTAGAGCGTATCGGCCCTTTGACCTACTGTCTCGCATTGCCACCTAGCTTGTCTTGCATCCATGATGTGTTTCATGTTTCAGTTCTTAGGAGATATGTTGCAGATCCTTCTCATGTGCTAGATTGGACATCATTGTAGGTGCAGGATCAGGGGTAGGTGATGGTGGATCCCATTCGCATTATAGATCGCAGGACCCTGGGCCTTCGAGGTAGAGAGATTGATCAGGTCTTGGTACAGTGGGACATATATGATGAGACTGCAGCTACATGGGAGGACGCTAGGGCCTTCGAGGTAGAGAGATTGATCAGGTCTAGGTGCAGTGGGACAGATATGATGAGACTGCAGCTACATGGGAGGACGCTACATTGTTACGAGTTCAGTTCCCACATATGTTCTAGTGACTTCTAGGAGGAAGTCGAGTCTAAAGGGAGGGGGATGTAGTGTCCACTTCCCTTCGACACCTTGTGATATTAATCCTGATACTACTGACTATATTATGGACATTGTTATAATTTGATATAGTATGATGTTAGATGTTAGATCATGGTTTATTGTGGACTTTGATTCATATGTGGTGCATGATGATTATTGGAAACTTCTTATATATTGATGTTGATATATTGTTTGACATGGTTATATTATAGATGTGGTTCAGACGTGATATTTGGATATTTTGAGTAGATCTAGAAAGTGGAATTAATTTTATGGTCATATAGTTGTTGATAAAACTGCAAATGATATTGCTGTTGCCTTGATGATGTTGTGATTCATACATGTTTTTAATTTCAGTCCTTATGAGGTGTGGGTTTAATTTGAGTGTGTAAATAAACTGTCATATTATTCACCCACCTATTTATTATGCATTAGAGAATGAAGTTTACTTTTGTGTTGGGGTTGAGGATGTGTGATGTGGCATCCTGCATGGATCCACCTCATCCTCTTCTCTTCCCTCTCCTATAAATTTGAATTCTTTAGCTTGTTTTAGGTTGCTTCACTTTTGCATACTTCATTTTGGGAGACTTCTTTTGTTGTTTGAAGCTCTTGCTTTTGGAGAAGATTTGAGAGTGTTGCATGCTTGTAGATTGTTGATCTCTTAGACTATTCTACATTGGAAAGGTTTTTGTTTTACAACCTTGGAACAAACTCCATTATGGAGAGGTAGGAGCTTGGCTCTTGAAATGCTCTTCTTTCATTTTTATGCTTATATGGATGGTTGAATGTTTGAATGTGTTGTTTTATTTGTTGATTGGTTGGGTAGATGACTTAGGAAAGGTGTAAGAGAAGACTATGGGGATTCTTGTGGGGAGACATAGGTATTATGGGGAGATATAAGTGTGGAGGGAGTTGGGATTTGGGTTCCACCTTGCAAAAGGAATAACTTACATTTATTTACTCGTTATGGGGTTCCATAAGAGGTTGGGGAGGCATAAGGAAATGGGAGGAATAAGGGGTACTTGAGGGAGGCATAAGGGCATGTCAGGGTTTTGAAATGATATGTTTTGGCAGTTTGTTCTTAGGTGGTGATACTCATTTCCCCTTGGGAGGCATAAGCAACATCCCCCATAGTTTCTTTCTCCTTTGGCTTACATGAGGAACCCTAAGTGTTGTTTATTGTCTTTTATCTGTGGTTGCAAACTGCAATTTTGTTCTGGACTGTGTTTTAAATATGAATTTGTATGTGTGTTGTGGAAGCCTATTGTTGCCATGAATTGAAACATATTTCTTATTACATTGTGGTTGGGGCTTGGGAGCCAATGAATAAGGATGACTTCTCTTTTCATTGGATGTCTTGGTTGGGTGCATAGCGTTGCCTTTCCCCTGCCTTTGTTGTGATCAAAATTGAAGAATGATGGATCTGCATGTTGCTGATTTGGAGCAAAGGAAAAGACAGTTTCGACAACCCTTGTTGAGATTATTATTTATTGTAACCCTTTTCCACTTTGAAGTGGATGAACTTGTAATATATTTTGTGATGGAAAGATGTTTTGTATTGGCTATGAAAGTTGTAATTCAAAATGTGAAAGAGATGTACTTTGTTTTCTGTTTTGAATGAAGGAAAAGAAAGATTTATATCCTGTCTTTTGGGAATGAAATGGAAAAGAAAGTTGTAAAGATATCATGTCTGATTTAATGGAAGTTGTTTACCTTGTTCAAATAATTTGGTGTTCTTTGGAAACCTGTGTTTGAAAAATATTTGAAATCTCTGTTTGGAAAGTGTAATCAGAAATTTTGCACCCTTTGTGTGGAAAACACGTTTTTGGAAAGAAATAGAAATTGCATTCTTGTTCTACCTGTTGATTTAAGGAAATATAACATTTTAGTGTGGTTTAGAATGAATTCATGTTTTAAACTTAGTAAATGTAAATGGATCAATTCGAATTTGAAGTGATAGAGTTCTGTTAGAAAATTTCTCATGTTGGCAAATATTTTATCAAAAGTACAGAGCGACCCTGCAACATTGAAAATATAAATTGTAATACCAATTGAACTTGTGGGATCAAAATGATCCCAAGAAAATAAAAATACTAAAGGAATTTCCATAGAACCTTTCAATTCGGGCTCAAACAGTTTCACAGTCGTTGTTGTCAAATTGAGAAATTTTGAAATGTAAATCGATCCAACAACTTAACCCTTGTAATCTATCCTAAAATATTCCAAGAAAAATCCTCCATGCATTTTTGGCTTGTTGAGAAGGAATTATGGCAAATTCGAACAAATTTTATAAGTTGAACAGTCCAGCTCACGTTTTAAGTGATAAAAATACGTTTTCTTAAAATTCACCCTTTAAAATTTATCAAAATTTAAATATTAAGCTTCATGTGTAAAGTGGACTTTGAGAGATTTCCAAAAAGTCCTCGTTTTCCAAAACGGAGCTCCCAGTCAAAAGTTATGGCCTTTTAAAGTTCCACTTCATTTTGGCTTCAAAAATTTCTAACTGTCAAATTTAATTAATAAAATATTCTTGGGCGAGACCCACGGGCTAAATCCTTCCTTTTGCGCTTTTTTCCCAAAAATGCTTAAGGCATGAAGTTCCTCACCTGCTCTACTGACCTGCAAACAATTTTGTTGATCAAAACAATCTAGGTTCAAAAAAAAATTGGGAAATTTTTTATGTTTCCCCCGCATCCCCGTAGGCCCACAGCCAATCAGGTGCTGCCACATGGCTTAACGAGGATATGTCGGAGGTGAGGAATCCCTTTTAACCTTGGTGCTTGTGAAATTAAAATTTGGAAAGTTTTCCTAGTTTTCTCCGCGGCCCCGCCAGCCCGCCGCCAATCAGGATCTGCCACGTGGCATCGCGAGGCGTCGGCGGAGGCGTGGGTGAATTTTACCCTTTTCGCCCTTCTAGGTGTTAATATTCTTGTATCCCCACCGCCTCGCTTTTCCCATGTTGGATTAGGAGGTGCCACATGTC
Source organism: Taxus wallichiana var. yunnanensis (assembly GCA_018340775.1). Classification (NCBI taxonomy): domain Eukaryota; kingdom Viridiplantae; phylum Streptophyta; class Pinopsida; order Cupressales; family Taxaceae; genus Taxus; species Taxus wallichiana. Next base: position 961,542,121 of record CM031235.1, read on the forward strand.
CCTTGCGGACGCGCGGGTGCAAAGGTGGCTTTTGCCCCAAGCGGAAAAATTCCAAAAAGTCTCCCACAGCCCTGCCGACCCACGTCTGGGATGAGATTTCATCCCTAGCCCCGCCGACCCGACTCCTCCGGGAAAAATTTCTCCCCGCGACCCGCAGACCCGCCCTGGGGAAAATTTTCTCCCATCGGCCCACATTGGAAAATTTTTCCTCCCAAGGTCCGCCGACCCATAACTTTTGAAATATATGGAGTTAAGAGGACTTCTTTATATCACTGGAAAGGTGAGAAATTTTCCTATCTAATGGGAATGTTTTTAGAAGGTTTCAAGTGTGTTAATTTTGAGAGAAATTAGGTTGAATCTCTTAATCCAGTCAGAGGGTGGGAGATTGAGAAATTGCCCTCTTAATCCTAATGATTATTCTAACCCTAAGTTTTGACCCTCTAAATTTAATAATTGTTGTAATGGGAAAACTATGAGCTAAGATTTTTTTATTTGGCCTCTAAACCTTGTTTGTGGCAACTGTTGTTTTTTAACCTGGTAGCAGACACTTTTATACAAAAAAATTATCCCATAACTTTTCTGACTAATCCTAGGTTGATCTTGGGTCTCAAGTGGGTTGTTTTAGCAGGTGTTATAGCCTCTATATTTGCAGTATACTCCTGCCATTGATATTTGGAGTATTGGATGCATTTTTGCTAAATTCTTGACTGGAAAACCACTTTTTCCTGTAAAAAGATGTTGTTCATCAACTTGATTTGATATTTTATAGATTTCCTTGGTACACCCTCCCCAGAAACAATTGCCAAGGTTGTTTTGTTTCTCTTTTAGGCTTGTTTCTTTAACACAAATTTCGTTGCTTTTTTTGTGTTAAATTTTTGTTATGTTTAGTTGACGAATAATCATTTTTTTAGAAATTATACACTATCTATAGACTATGGAGATGGGTGAGTGTTCTTGAGATTGGATGTCGTGTCACTATTTCTTTAAAGTTTTATTGATGACCACTATGTTCCATTGGATGTATGCTAGCATTTGATTACATAAATGATCTTATTTTCTTGTGTTGTTCTCTTTATTTGGTATGATGTCCATTATTGCTACACTGGATAGAAATTCGATCATTGGAAAACTGTTGGTTGCATTGTTCGGTGAAGGAGGTAAATCCTTCAAAAAATTTACGTAGTATCATTCTTGCTTCTACAGTTTCAATGCTCTTACACAGACCTTACTCAAAATCATTGGTTCTTGAAATATTTTCTCATATGCCAAGCGAGAGACTATTGTCAAAACTTGAGAGTCACTTCTTAGTCTTAGCACTGATATCGGTATCCACTCTGAATGCTACGTGCCTCGATGCTAATTTTACAAAATTAGGTTACCTCAATGGGCATCAACATGAGTGAACAAATATATACTCCTTGTGCACCATATAAAATAAATATGTGGTTGGGAATTACACCAAATGCCTTTTATTTTGCTCGTTTCTTTCCACATTTCAGGATGTTGTATTGTTATTCGTGGGTGGATTATTCATTGAATTTGGAGTGGAGCGATATCGTTTGCAGTAAGGATCTGACAACTTTCCTACATTTTAGTTTTTTGTTTTTTTAATTTGTTTATTTTGTCATTCTATGGTTGTAGAGCATACACCCGACGAGACCTTGGTTTGTTCAATGTACAGTTTCTCATGACTTCCCCCCAAAACAAAGCTTATGCACATAACATTCCTGAACATATCAGATTTCCCACACATCCTTACTTGTTATTAAAATTTTGAGAAGGTGCACAGTTCATTTATGTGATCATGCATCTAATGTTTCATTCAACATATTTTATCTGGTTTTCCAGCGATGTGTACTCATTTCAAATTTGTTGTCATACTCGTAAGAATCTTGCCTTCCGATATTCAACTGCCTTGGTGATGTTGCTGACACTTCCTATCCTCCATGTACCCAAAGAACAAAACATAGCTACATGTAGCCTCTCCACCTGTTCTAGTTAACGCTAGGAATTTCAACCATTGCATACAAAGTTCCCATAGACTTCATACTCATAAAGCTTCATTCATTGTGTTTCAAGCATGGCTCTTCCACTTTCATCTCGTCGACATGTGTTCCACCAAGAACATGCATTTTAGTATTTTCTTTATTGTCCCTTTATCTCTGCCGCAATCATACTTGCTCTTCCTCGATCAGAAATGTAACAATATCATACATTTTTTTGTTTTCCTTCAAGTTGGATACGTTGTGCATTGTGCGATATTGTTTTTAATTGAACTATAAAAAAATTCAGATTACTACTGGAACTAATAATCTGCAGTTTACTGTAGTTATCTGAAGAAGAACACTACTGTAGTTTACTGCAGTTTTGGTACTAGATCAGGTTTGGAGCTAGGTTATATATATATATATTGTAGTAATTGAAGATCAAAGCTGTGGAAAAGAATGGAATTTCCAGCCTCAGCAAATCTCTCGCCATATAACTATTACGAATGGAAGCCAAAGATTCTGTAATGCCCCGTTGGGCATCGACTTCCGTTTCTGCCACCTTGCCCCCATTGCTTTTCGTTGAACTTTTTTTTGAGCTCCCTTTTTATCGACGGGTGACTTTGACCTTATCGTGGAGTTATCTTGGTATAGTTTCTTCCCTTCTTTCGCTTTGTCTCGCCATCTCGTTCTGTCGTAAGTGCGCTTTTGTTTCCGAGGGTCATTTCTAACTTTCGTCTAGTGAGCTTATCATGCTTTTGATCGGTGTAATGCGTAATGAATTTTATTGTTGAAAGTTCTAATGGATATTAAAACCTTTTCAAGGCATTCGGGCACATTTGTTGTCTTTTCCATCCGTGGTTCGTGGAAGGGGAGAGAGGTTGGGTGGTGGTGCCTTTGAAGGTGAGGACTCTGTAGCTTTTATATCTTTATTTGCTTGCACCTACCCTCCACCGCCACCTTGGCCGACCAGGTCCATTCGCAGGCCTTGTTTGCACGTGGATGACTTTAGTCTTCCCCCAACCACCCAACCTGTAGACTGTAATGTTTGTCACGTTTTTCTACCTTGCGTGAGAGAGATGGAGTCGGTGGAGGCCTGTTTTTCTTCACCTGGATCTCTTTTTGATCCTTTCATTCAATGCGTATGGGCGCAGTCTGGTTTGACGTGATGGCTAGTGAAGTAGGCGTGTGAGAGGCGTTTCTTCTTGGTCGCGTGGGCAGAGAGGACAGCAAAAATCTTTTGTCATGGCGTTTTCTTCCTAGTTCCCCCCTGAGCGTGTGGTTTTTGATGGAGCTTCAAGATAGTGAAGCAGGCGTGTTACCTCCTCTTTCTTTGAGTGCTGCGAAGTGTGTTCTTGTTAAGGATCGCAGAGCGACCCCAACAAAGACATTTAGCAAGGCAAGCAGAAAGACAACAATGGTTCTATTCAGCTTACAGTCAGCTTCTGAGGGTATTCCGTTCAAAGGAATAAATCCCTGGAGAGTCTCAAGTTTTTTGCGAGGTCGTCAGTCGTGTAGGGAAGAAATGTGGGCAGCAAAGGGGTGCGAATAGAGAGGCCTTTTTGAGCGCTTCCAACAAGCAAGTTGTCCAACTATGTTGTTATTTGTGCAGTATCAATGCATCCTCAAATTCGGGTCTCTCCTTCAAAATATTTTTATCAAAATCGACTATGTGACAGTGAGAGTGTTACCAGGAGACCTGATGAAAATTATTGCAAAGATTCTCTATTGAGACCTTACTTGTTTCACGATGTAACTCATGGAAGAGAATCTCATAGGCGTGGATCTGTTTCATATCGAATATTCATGAAGCACAATTTGCTTTGCAATTATATGAGCTTCTTCAACGAGTCACTAAGTTGGCGCAGCATAAAGGTTTTCGTTGGAATTATCACACCTTACAAGCTACGGTTGTAATGTTTGACCGAGAGTTTGATGTTGTCCTCAAATCTGATGAAGGAAAAGGTTTATATATCATTACGGTAGATGCCTTTCAGAGCCAGGAGCATGATGTAATCATTATGTCTTGTGTCCGAGCTTTAAATCATGGGGTTGGCTTTGTAGCTGATATTCGCCGCATGAATGTGGCACTAGCACAAGCTCGCAGAGCACTTTGGGTTAAGGGCAAAGTAGCTGCATTGAAGCAATCTAGTGACTGGTCAGCCTTAATTGAGGATGCTAAGTCTAGGGACTGTTTTATGGATATGGAGTCTGTACCAAGAGATTTTTTTCGTTATAAAGCCATCTTCTTTTGCTTCGTCTCAGACTAGGGTTGCTCCTATTATGAGAGCACCAAGGTTAGGAGGTCCAAATCAGAAACAATTATGTGCATATGGAGATGGTGGAGGTGTTTGGATGAATGACGAAGGATCAAGTTCAATTGCCAAAAATGGGGCTCTGAAGTTCTAGGGCTAATTTGGAGCGGTGTTCGGAGGATTTGGATCTACTTCTGAGAAACCCAGGGATGCATGGCAACAATCTTTGGGAAGAGGAGATAGGGTGTCGCCAGAAGATCAACGAGGGAATGATAATCGGGTGACAATGCGACCCGACCGAACTATGGGCAGAGATGGACATTACGGACTATACAATTGATTTTATGAAGTCAAGAGCATGGCCGTTAACGAGTTTGGACCTTCAAAGCAGCCGAGGAAGAGAAAAGTTGTGTTCTTTGTTGCCCGAGCCCTGGTCGACGTGCTTGTTGGATTGGAAGAATTCTAATCAGGCATGTTAAATCTACTCCTTGTAATAGTTTTCTACCTTCTTTCAGTATCTTGAAATGAATATTCTTTCCTCTTGAATGGCGCCTAGACAAAAAAATTTCGTGGTTGTTTATATCGCTGCCTGATTGTGTTGGTTGTTCCTTTAAATCTCGTTCCAATTTCGCTGGTTTTGCTTGGAATGTTCTTTTCCTCTCTTATAGCTTACTCTATTTCATATTTGTCTAAATGGGCTACTGCAATATTGAGTGATGCAGTCTAGTTCGTAGGGAAGGAAACATTATAGAGTTTCGTTTGCTTATATGACTCTCTTTTAAAAGAATTTTGTGATGGTATTTATAATTGAAGGCTTACTATATGGAAGGTTAAGCCTTCATATCTCTATTTGGGTTGAATAAATACGTATTTCCTGTTTAGGGCTCTCTTGTTTTGCTAGATGGTACATTAATAGTGACATTGTGTTCTAAAACTTGTTTAAGCCTGTGGGCATTCCTTATTTTTTGTTTAATTAGAAAATGGCATTAGGGTTTTGCTTTAGAACTGTACATGGTTGACTTTTGTACCAGCTTCTAGAGGATGAATAACGACATCTATTTTGGCCTCTACGTGTTGAGAGAATTACTATACCTACTTCTTGGTTCAAACTCTTGTTTGATTAAAGTAAGGGGGAAACATTGTAAGTTTAATTGAATGAAATATCTACAATTTTTATTAAGGGTCGTGAGCAAGCTATTAATAATGGACTGAAACAAAAGTTGTAGGTGAATCCATGGTATTGGACTCGTGAACTCGTTTCTGTTAGATGACACTGATTACATGTGTGATAATATAATAGGTGGCTATTATATTCATCATTTGATATTTTATAGACATTTCCTCGATAAGCCCACATGGATCGGGTAAAATTTCCATCTTCTTTACCATTCGCAAGGAGCTCATAGAACTTCTAGGCCTAACCGCACCGCGTAACCTTCCTGATGGATATTTGTGTTGGTCCTTATTTTTGTGCTTGCACTCGTGGTAAGGTCTTTTGAGTCTGGGGCATTGCTGGTGTATTACCCACCGTGTATCGAATCCCTTTGTTTTCGAACTCGAATATCTTATTCTTCGAACTTGGTTACTAAAAGTCCCATTTTGTGGCTTGTTAAGGAAATCAATTTTTATTTTATTTTAAAATACTTATTGACATTGTCGGAAATATATAAAAATTATTAACGACTTTTGGGTTTAGCCTTCCCTTATATTATGTAGAGAAGTTGACGATTAGGATAAGGTTTGTTGGTAGAATAATGGCCCTTTTTGTGTCTCATTTGTACGCTTTTGGAAGAGTGGATTTGTTTTGTTAACTAGTCCTACGTTTAAGAAATCCTATAAGAAGGTAGTGGTAAACCTCCTCGGTTAAAACTGAAACTATAGTTGTTTCTCTTTTAAGGGCGTCGAACCCTTATTACTATGAAGCCTCCCCTTGGGAGATTTGGATAATGTCGTTTTGTTTCGCGCCTTCGATCATAATTAGTATGTTTTGTCTTCTCTTGGACCTCTTTAGATGGATGGATTGAGTATTGGATTCCAATCACGTAATCCATAGGATTACATGAAGGAAATATCAACACTCTTGACTTTCTTGTTCCTAACCCATAAGGTCTTGCCTTGATTTATGTGATTTTGTTCTTACTGGTATTTTGACTTTCTCCTTGTTGGATGGTTTAGATTTCTTTCTCATGCGAATAATTTTGGAGTTGTGGGTTGTGATTTAATCCATTTTTGAATCAGAACATTCCTTTCTTGATATTGTTAAATGTTAGCTTACTGTTGCAATGTGTAGCCTTAATATGCTCAGTTCTCGCGAACTAATTTTAGCTAGTATTTGTGCAGATGGATTATGCGAGTAGATTAAAGGAAAGAGTTGTAAAGGTTTCATCAGTGAAATTTATGAAGTTCCTTGTAAAAATGTCCAATGTGAGGTAAATTTTGTAATAGTGCTTGCAAAGGAGTTTAGAAGACCTCTTGCCTTGGGTTGTACTGAAATTTCGTGATGATGTTGTCTTGTCCTTCTGTAGGTAAACTGGTAACTTACCTTTGTGAGAAATGGTATTCAATCTTTACATTGATATGAGTATTGTAAAACTTTGATCTTGAGAATAAATTGTCAAGTTAAATCTCTCTAAGATCGAGTGACAATATATTATAAGTAAAGTAAAATGGGTCGGTTAACCCTTAAAGAAGCTAAACAAAAATAATAATTTTATATTCAACAAATAAATGTAGAGGTGATCTATTTGAAATCAAATAATTCCATGAGTGATCAAAATGAAACCATCCTTTGTGAAGTAAAAATTTTATAACTTGATATCCCTAGCTACACTAGCGAACATTATCCTTTTATGGTGAATTCTTAGAATGATCCTAAGGTGAAACAAATTGTTTGTTGATATAAGATAATAAGATTTAATAAGTAGGAGGAATCGGTTTCGAAACCACACAATCTGTCTCTCAACCATTTGAAAGGTAAATTGTTTTCTTTTATAAAAATCATCCAGTGAAGCCTAAGTAAAATATTTAATAATTTTCGATAAATCCTCAAGCTTCAATAAAAACCGGGTTAATAACTAATGAGGTCATAAAGATGAATTCAACTCGACCTTCTTCCTCTAACCAGTTTTTTTTTAGGTGCTTGGTAATCTTTCTCTTGTGTATGTTGAAAGCGAATCCATATTGTAATAAGGTTATGAGCGAGTTTTAGTAGCATAAGTGAGGATAGATGGCCTTGTGGAATTAAATTACCTCCTTTATTAAATAATTGAACTAAACAAATAAATGTCATAATAGAGAAGATTTAAAGTTAATTACTCAGTGAAAAAGGAATAAACTTAGCTTGGTAAGATGAATTGTATGAATCATATCTTGAGTCTCCTTGAAAACGTAAGCTAAGAATTGCAAGATGTCTTATTAAAATAAATAACCCTTAAGAATATCTCATTGTGGTTGGCCCTAGCTGTAAGTGTGTTTTGTGGTTAGACTTCTATGTTGTCATGTCTAAAAGAAAAGTAAATTGTCCTTGAAAGCTGTGAACGTTTCCGTGCTGCCTTTATGGCCATCCTTGTATCAAGTTGTTCACAGTATTAGTTGTATCCTTGGTGACGACATGTTGCGTCATGTTATGTGTCAAGCAAGTCATAAAAAAAATTATCCTGTGTTGTTCGTGTGTGAATAAATGGGTCGCTACACTTGGTATCAGAGCATAGGTTCATGCTCTCAAACCTATGGGCCGGATTGGTGTTATATGGTGATGGTGTTACATGATGTTGTTTCATGGAGATGATGGTATTGCATGATGATAATTTATATTGGAAGAGTAATGTGTTTTAAGTGTGATGTGATCCATGTCGTAATTGTGATTTTGTGAACGCACATGATGTGTATGTCACTTTGTGTGTGTTTGTAATCATATTGATGTGCGTTGGGGATGGGAGTATTCTCTCTCCTTCTTGTGGATTCTATGAAGAGTTCACGTGTGAATTGTTGTTTGTGATGTGTGAAAAGAATTCTAATGTGGATGACGGAGTGTTGGAACATTGTGACATATTGTGATATGTAAGTGTATCAATGTGTTGTATGACTAGATTGATGTTAAAAGAAATGAGTTGTATCATGATGTTTTTACCATGTTTTGAAGAAATGTGTGTACCACCTTGTTATGTAGCAATGGATGTTATGTTGAGATGTACTATGTTCATCGTATGTATGATTTGTGCAAATATGTAATGCTTCATGTTGTGATTTGGGGTCATACGGTGAGTGTATGAACCCTATCGTATGATGATTGCACTTTGGGTGCAGAATGTGGTAAAGTGATGTGTTACACTCAGTGAATGCATGATTGTGATCTACATTGTATATGTACCATCATTGTGTTAGTAATGTAGTTACATGTTATGTTGTGAACCTTACGCTAACCGACCCTGAGGGAAATCGGTAGAAGTGTATGTTGAGAGTGAGGAATGGTGTACCATGGGTCAATAACTCGAGCCGAAATTCGGTTTAGTAGATAACAACCTGTGATTCTTTCCTCTCTCCCTATGTGGTTGCATGTATGCAACCTAAGTGCAACTATGACTATGTTTAGCCTTGTCGAAGTGGTGGCGGGATGATTCAGATGGAGGTGATGACAGTTGTATTATTGATATGTATTTTACGAGCTGAGGCTCGATGTTCCGAGTGCTAGCAACTCGTTGAGTACCCCTTTGGTGGCTAGATAAGGCCACACAGTTATCGTAATGTGACATTATTATAAGTTGATTTTATTCGTAAATTGAGCTTTTTACTTTATTTTGTAAGGACCAAGTGACTTTTCTTGATTGCCATGCTTTACAATTTTGGGCATTTCCTTGGTTTGTGGCGCTAACATGGGGATTTTGATACTAACTATGGCTATTTGGCCATTTATTGTGCTTGATTTTGGGTCTTCTTTTAAATTTGGAATTTTTACCGCCTTGCCCAAGGCTTGTACTGCCACTGGCACTTTGATTGGATTGTTGTATTTGGTTCTATTGTCGTGATGTGTGGAATAGGGTCATGGGATGCACCATGGAATGGTTGGACCTATGGACCCGCTTCGTTGTATGGGGGTACGCCCCAAGGAGTTACAGATAACTAGCGGGTTGTTGAACCACGCGTTATTATGTCACTTGGGTTAGGAGTGTTCGAACTCTATGTGTCTTGGGCCATAGGGTCAACCGGCCTCCTTGAGGGAGGCATAAGAGTTTGAGGGAGGCATAAGAGTTTAAGGGAGGCATAAGAGACTTGAGGGAGGCATAAGAGACTTGAGGGAGGCATATGATATTTGTGTGTATGGTTGATGTTTCGGGATATATGTTGAGTTATTGTGATGTTTTGGTAAGTGGTCTTTTGATGTATGTGTTACTCATGTCAAATGGATATGTGTTGTGATGTTGTGGAGATGTCATTGATTCCCTTGTGGACACTATGTACCTGTAGCATTTGTTGGTGTTATGTGAATTTTTTTCATCGATGCAAATTGAGGAAATGTCTGGTGGATTGTAGTACTCTTTTGTTTGAGTATTTGGTATGTCAATCATTGATGTGTGTCGAGTACTATGTTATGTGGAGTGTGCCTATTCTATTCCGTATTTGAGTAACCTTTTGTGGTGTAATACAATCTTGAAGTATATACTTGTGTGCTTGTGAATCCGTAGGGTCTTGTGAACCTGATAGGGTGTTGTGTTAGCAGTTCATGTTAGGCACCCACAATAAGGAATAAATCAAAACTCTTCAATGATGATATTTTCAAAAGAAACTAAAACTAGAAATAATGATAATGGAAGGAGACTAATGAAATGATGAACAAGAAAGAACTACCAATCTTCACAGAAATTTGAAAGTTAAAATTTATACCAAATGTTCCTAAGGCTACCCTGTGGCCGTGCTTTAATCAACTAAAATTTTAAACCATAGGGTGTACTTTCTCCTTTACCTATTCTTGTTTGCGTACCATTTCTTTTCCGTTGTGTTATGTTGCATCGAGGACGATGCTTTCTTAAGGGGAGGAGAATGTAATGCCCGTTGGGCATCGACTTCCGTTTCTGCCACCTTGCCCCCATTGTTTTTCATTGAACGTTTTTTTTGAGCTCCCTTTTTATCGACGGGTGACTTTGACCTTATCGCGGAGTTATCTTGGTATAGCTTCTTCCCTTCTTTCGCTTTGTCTCGCCATCTCGTTCTGTCGTAAGTGCGCTTTTGTTTCCGAGGGTCATTTCTAACTTTCGTCTAGTGAGCTTATCATGCTTTTGATCGGTGTAATGCATAATGAATTTTGTTGTTAAAAGTTCTAATGGATATTAAAACCTTTTCAAGGCATTCGGGCACATTTGTTGTCTTTTCCAGCCGTGGTTCGTGGAAGGGAGAGAGGTTGGGTGGTGGCGCCTTTGAAGGTGAGGATCACTTGCAGATTTTATATCTTTTATTTGCTTGCACCTACCCTCCACTGCCACCTTGGCCGACCAGGTCCATTCGCAGGCCTTGTTTGCACGTGGATGACTTTAGTCTTCCCTCCCAACCACCCAACCTGCAGACTGTAATGTTTGTCACGTTTTTCTACCTTGCGTGAGAGAGATGGAGTCGGTGGAGGCCTATTTTTCTTCACCTGGATCTCTTTTTGATCCTTTCATTCAATGCGTATGGGCGCAGTCTGGTTTGACGTGATGGCTAGTGAAGTAGGCGTGTGAGAGGCGTTTCTTCCTGGTCGCGTGGGCAGAGAGGCCAGCAAAAATCTTCTGTCATGGCGTTTTCTTCCTAGTTCCCCCCTGAGCGTGTGGTTTTTGATGGAGCTTCAAGCTAGTGAAGCAGGCGTGTTACCTCCTCTTTCTTTGAGTGCTGCGAAGTGTGTTCTTGTCAGGGATCTGCAGGAGCGACCCGCAACAGCATTTAGCAAGGCAGCAGGAAAGACAACAGTCGGTTCTATTCAGCTTACAGTCAGCTTCTGAGGGTATTCCGTTCAAAGGACTAAATCCCTGGAGAGTCTCAAGTTTTCTGCGAGGGTCAGGTCGTGTAGGGAAGAAATGCGGCGGCAGGCAGGGTGCAGAATAGTAGAGGCCTTTTTGAGCGCTTCCAACAAGCAGGTTGTCCAACTATGTTGTTATCTGTGCAGTATCAATGCATCCTCAGATTCGGGTCTCTCCTTCAAAATATTTTTATCAAAATCGACTATGTGACAGTGAGAGTGTTACCAGGAGACCTGATGAAAATTATTGCAAAGATTCTCTATTGAGACCTTACTTGTTTCACGATGTAACTCATGGAAGAGAATCTCATAGGCGTGGATCTGTTTCATATCAGAATATTCATGAAGCACAATTTGCTTTGCAATTATATGAGCTTCTTCAACGAGTCACTAAGTTGGCAGGCATAAAGGTTTCTGTTGGAATTATCACACCTTACAAGCTACAGTTGTAATGTTTGCACCGAGAGTTTGATGTTGTCCTCAAATCTAATGAAGGAAAAGGTTTATATATCATTACGGTAGATGCCTTTCAGAGCCAGGAGCGTGATGTAATCATTATGTCTTGTGTCCGAGCTTCAAATCATGGGGTTGGATTTGTAGCTGATATTCGCCGCATGAATGTGGCACTAGCACTGAGCTCGCATGAGCACTTTGGGTTAAGGGCAAAGCAGTGCATTAAAGCGATCAGTGGTAGTGGTCAGCCTTAATTGAGGATGCTAAGTCTAGGGACTATTTTATGGATATGGAGTCTACGTACTCAAGAGATTTTTTGGTTATAAAGCCATCTTCTTTTGCTTCGTCTCGGACTAGGGTTGCTTCCTATTATGAGAGCACCAAGGTTAGGAGGTCAAATCGAAACAATCGGATGCATATGGAGATGGTGGAGGTGTTTGGATGAATGACGAAGGATCAAGTTCAATTGCCAAAAATGGGGCCTACAGAAGTTCTAGGGCTAATTTGGAGCGGTGTTCGGAGGATTTTGGATCTACTTCTGAGAAACCCAGGGATGCATGGCAACAATCTTTGGGAAGAGGAGATAGGGTGTCGCCAGAAGATCAACGAGGGAATGATAATCGGGTGTCAATGCGACCCGACCGAACTATGGGCAGAGATGCACATTACGGACTATACAATTGATTTTATGAAGTCAAGAGCATGGCCGTTAACAGAGTTTGGACCTTCAAAGCAGGCTGAGGAAGAGAAGTTGCGCGTCAGTTGTGTTCTTTGTTGCCCGAGCCCCAGTCGACGTGCTTGTTGGATTGGAAGAATTCTAATCGGAGCATGTTAAATCTACTCCTTGTAATAGTTTTCTACCTTCTTTCAAAAGATCTCAAATGAA